>JBCAUJ010000113.1:10002091-10013712 GCA_038406275.1 Cataglyphis albicans | reverse complement strand
TGTGTGTGTGTGTGTGTGTGTGTGTGTGTGTGTGTGTGTGTGTGTGTGTGTGTGTGTGTGTGTGTGGGTGGGTGGGTTCGTACGTGTGCGTGATAGACAGAGCGCAGCTAGGGAGAGAGACTTTAGAGCCCGGGGTTCGGCACTCTAATCCCGGCGCCTTTACCCGGTTTTCAACCCCCTGTACCCACTTTCCCCCGCCATCACCTCCCACCCCTCCCCCCTCCGCCCCTTCCGTCTTCTATCGATTTACCCGTGCACCGAGTGCAGCTCGGTTGGCTGGTACGCTGCACATCATCGCCGCCGGACTCGCAAAAGCCCGACGTGCTCTCGTGTTGGTTCCGTGACAACAGAAAGGTACGTTGCCGAATGAAAAGAAAACGGGAAGAGAAAAAGAGAGAGAGAGATCTTCGCGCGCGAACGGCATTTTTATCACCGTCAAAATAGACAAATATTAGTGGAACAATTTGACGTGTTTACAAATCTTACAAGTCTTTAAAGATTTTTCTTTGCTGCTAAAAAAAAATATGTAAAACAATTCAACTTTTATTCGAGAAATTGGTTATAAACTTCACGCGATGAAACTTCGTTATAAATAGCCGTTCATGTTATATAAAGTTAAATTGGAGATCGTGTTCTCTAGATGGTATTTCTACGACAAAATGTAATTATCAAACTAGCTATAGCATTCATAAATAATGAGATGCAGTAAATTTCTGTACAGAATTATAATATAAAAAATATACCGATAAAATATCTAAAGAATTTACTATTTTTTTTTTTAAATATTATGCGTTGATTAGACATTTGTTAAAATTTATCAAGGATATTTTATATTTCGCAAAATAGGTATTTATTGAAACACAGAAAAAAAATTTTCAAAAAAAAATGAGAAAAATCGGTGAACGTTTATGACATAATTATTTGATACTCTGAAGAGAAATGTCTTTGACAGACCATGCGTGCATGTTTCCGTTAATCTCCAAATTTTTCTCATCGTTTTTTCGCAGAGTACTCGATTAGGAGTTCATAGAAAGGGCTGACTAGAAACAGTACCATTCGTCAAAGATCCCAAAATCAAATGGGATTTACTTTTGCATTCGCTGACCGACATCCTATTTTCCGATACATATATTTAGAATTGGGTTACATTGTTACGCTTTATTTAGTTAATCTCCCCGATTTTCGATCCGTGAGACGAGAGAGGAAAAGGAGAAAGAATCTCGTGTGATCGGTTTAGCCGAGGGATCTCGTGCCAGTGCCAATAACGATAACATCTTTTTTAACGTCACGAATGTGATAGTATTCATGTGTAATCCGCTGATTTAAACTACGCGAGGTTTTCCAAGCCGATTAAGCTCGTTATTGGCGTATTTAGGCCGCCTCACTTTTGTAGGATATGTGGAAATTCATGTTCTTTTTTTCCCAATTAAATTCATAAATTGAAAAAAAACGTTACGATAAAATCTTATCAATTGAACTCTCGTAACGAATCAAATGCGCGATAATTTGCGAATATTTAAACTTTGACACACGATTACAAGCATCTGTCACAATTATTGCTTTATTAGATACAATATGAATAAGACGAAGAGATTACAAAAATATATTTTCTTCTTTTATTGTTTTATTAAATTAATTACATTTTGCAATTCAATTCTTGCAATTAATTTATGGTCGTGCAAAATCTTGCAGGAATTTTCGCGAGATACCGAGCTTTTGTTAGATCGAAACACACATAATTTAGAAAGAGCCTGCATATTTAAATTCCAATTTTTTAACATTAAGAAAAACTTGAGCCCGAATAGGGGGCCGGAAGAGAATAAATAGGGATAAGAGGCAACAGCTAACTAATGCGCCCCTCGCGATTTCAATCCAGGGCTCGAGGGGAATCATCTCATGGGGATTGACTATGATTGGACAGGTTAACGCGAGAGCTGCTTTAGTCATTCTCTAACGATCGGCCATCGATGCTAACGCGAATCGGTACGTACGCGTGATCGAAATGCGAGAGAGTGAAATTGTAAGGAGACAAGGTAGAGTAATTGGAAGTTATTGAAAGACAAGCCTCTGAAATATTTAACAGGATTGGCCAGAGATCACTATATTCTGTAAAATATTATTCGATAATTTCAGTTTCATCGTTTAACGCAGAAATTATTTAATATTAATTCTGTCTTTCTCTTTTCTCTCGCGCGCGGTATATTATAAAAATAACATCATCCGCCAATTATAACAATAACACCATCCGCCAATTATAACAATAATAATTATTTGCCGATTTAAATGAATAAAATCTCAACCTCGTGAAAAGCTCGAATAACGCGTTTTTACATTGAACTTAATTGCGAATCGCTGTTGAATAAAAATTGTATGCAATTTACAATTTGGGATCGCAAGCTTTTTAAATAAATCGAGCAAATGGCACAAGTTGTGCGAATGTCTTGTGAATTCAAAAGAGATGAATGTGTCATCAAGCTATACAAACGGCGACCTTAATAAATAATTTATTATCGACGATTAATTACAACGTGTTAATTAAAATTCATTGTCAATCAATTAACACTCAGCGTAATGCGTATAAAAATTCTTTAATAAATTATAAAATATTTATTATGCTAACTATTCCTTGCGACAGCGCTCTTTTTTAATTATTTTTGATCGTGTGCAAAGAAATATTGCTGCGCATGAATATTGAGTTTTGATAAATCACGGTGATTCCGGATAACAGCGCAGATTTTCTCGACGATTTGTATAATAAGATGTTGATTTTTCATCGACGCGAAAAAAACCAAACGCTAAATGCGGCACCGACATAATCCTCGCCGACCTTTGAAAACTTTTGCCACTTCGGGATACTTTCCGGAAATTCTCGGCGCGATGCGCCGTCAGTCTGCTCGTGGGCACGTGTCGTGTTAAGTACGCGCTTTTAACGTGCACGCGTGCCATGTACGCACCTGTATAGAGAAAGGTTCACGCGCCTGTCTCAAGAGCGCCATGAAAAAGCGAAGGAAAGTGAATCCCCAAGTCGAGTTGCGCGATTGACGGCCTAGCGTCTGTGTGTATAGCGGGTGCCCTCATCACGTGGAATTACATCTGAAAAGGCGGCTCTTAAGGACGACCGGTTGTTGTGAAAACAGAAGTCTCTCTCTCTCTCTCTCTCTCTCTCTCTCTCCCTCTCTCTCTCTCTCTCTCAATAGGGAGAAGGCGCGTGCGATTCGTACGGAGAATTTATTGAGTTACTATATAATGGAGGACTCTCGAGTAAAAGACATTCAGTGGCTGGAAAATGGCATATGCTTATTATCACGCGTTCTTTAATGGATTGGTGCCTCCAGCGAGTTGCCGCTGTTAATTTCGAGCTCGTTTTCCCTCGTATTTATCGAAAATCGATCCCGCTAATGACATTTATATTGACGCGGAATATATGTACGAAAATGTATGAGATCCAAAAGGGAACACGAGAAGTGAAATTTAGCCTCAATCGATCAACTACATATCACGGCGGGCCAATCAAAATTCATATCTTTCAATTCTAGCAAGAATAATTATAAGTGTTGCCTTGTATGCTGACCTCCTAAGAAATATTTGCAAAAATCATGATAGTATAAAAACATTATTGATTACAGAAAAGTAGCTAAAAAAATAGTATAAACGAATGATTTAGAAGGAAAATCTTTAATAAGAATTGAAAGTATATATATAAAATAAATAAAGACCTCTATAAGGAAACTCTTTCTCTTTCTTTTCATCTCTTATGAACTATATAATTAAAATAAAGATGTAAAAATTTAGTTGCACATGAAACTAAATTTTAAAACGTTCACGAAAGAGTAAAAGCGTTAAAGATGAGAATAAAAAAAAATATATGATTTGAAAAGACTTGACATTCTCCGCTCTCTTTTCTTATTGCCGGGATTGGAGATAATAACTGAAATAATTGGCATGCTCAGACAGAAGGAAAGCGCTTCACGCGAAAGATTCACGTCCTCGGCGAAGGGCAAATTGTTGCTAATTGGCCGCGGGAGAGAATGTACGAGGGTCTAAATTTTTCGTTCTTGGACAAGAGACGAGGAAAAGAGAGAAGGGCGAGAGGGAAAGGAAAGAACGCGACGTAGACATTGTATGCTAATGCGACTATCGAGAGGTGCTCCTCTCACAGATGCGGCGGAGATGCACGGGAGTGCATCGTGGGCATCCTCGTCGCAGCGCGCGCCCGCGCTCAACTCGCCGCGATCGATTGCCGAGCGTGAGTTACAGCGTCGAGCGAGCCCACGGGTCAAAGAGCGAGGCTATTTCCAGGCAGTCGTTACCGTTCGTCATTTTAACCCGAGCCGTTTGACGTCTTTCAGACATTCTTGCGACGCGGCGCAGAAGATTTTACATTCCGACGTTTTCCTTCTCTCTCTCTCTCTCTCTCTCTCTCTCTCTCGCGTGCGCGCGCGCACGTTTCACCCTTTGTACTATACTCGCTAAGTAAACGGACAGTTAATTTACACGAGAAGACACGCGATTAACGTCGGCGCAAATATAATTCGTCTTAGGAAAGTCTTACGTACGTTTCGACGATCCAAGCGGAATAGCATGGACAATCGTCACAATTCCGGGAAAGGATGCCGCAGGTGATATCGCGATAGAGGGACTTCACCTTTATGTCACATCAGCACATTTGACGTCACATGTTTAATGAGAAGTTTCTATAATCAGTCGTATTTAACGAACGCTCGCGAATATTATAATTGCAACGCAGTGATAGGCATAGATTACAACTTCCCCATTTCTGTGCGATAAAACTTTGCGAGGATAGGGAGATCTGACATGTGAGCGATGTGGCCATATGTGCTTATCTTTTTTTCTCAATAGATCGGCGTCAATACAATTCAATCAATCGCATCAAAGAGAAAGCGAGTACTCTATGCGTATTTCTGTTCCTGTATTTTAAAATCGACGATTAAATATTACTAAATTGCGTAGTCATATGATTGTAAATTTAATAGAAGAGAAATAAAAGTCGAAAATTTTTTATAATCGGTTAAAAATAATTATCCATTTTTTTTTTGTAATTCTTACATATTACATATATTATTTATAGCATATGTGTTTCTCTCTCTCTCTCTCTCTCTTTCCTTCTCCTTTTAATAAATCAAATATTAAAAATACCGACACTTGCTACTTGTCGTAATCTATTTTATTTTTACTGCAATTTTTCTTAAATGAAACAAGTGTTTTTAGTGTCGACAATATTATCAATATATAATAAATTTATAGAAGTACCTATTTCCGTCTGCGATCATCGAATGAGAAATTTTATAAAAAGCTTGCGTGTCATCTAATCGCAAAAAAATATATGCCGATGCGAAAGAACGATACATTAAATTCGATTAAAAACTATGCAATCTTAACAATAAGAGAACAAACTTTTCGGGCATTTTTTTTTATCAGCGTCCTTCACAAGGCCGATTGCAAGAGCACGTAGGTCGCCACGGATCGCGGCATCCTTTGCTCGGCTGCTGTCTCATCGGCGTGTCGCCCCGAAATAAAAAGGGAGAAAAAGGGCCCCAAGGGCCGTCGTCTATGAAAGTAAAAGTGATACGAAAGAGGCGACATTTTCGTTTCAACGCTCAACGACAGTTATGAAACATCCCTCACACACACACACACACACACACACAACGGAAGAAGGACGCTCGGCTTCGGATCAATATTACAGGTAGCAGCTCTCTCTACTCCCCGGTACTCCGTACCCCCTCGTGTCCCTTCTCCCCTGCGCTCTCCGCCCTTCTTCGATCCCCCCCCCTCCCCCTCGAACACCCGGTAATACCCGGCTTCGCGTGGGTAGCTAGGTAGGTAAAGTATGTATATATACGCTCTAACTGTGCGTGCTCACGTGCATCTGGATGCATCACGCACCACGCCGTGTGCGCATTGGAGTCTTGTCACCCGGTATATAGCCTATAATTTTTGCCAAGCGCGATAAACAATGCTATGCGATTGCAATCGCGAATATTCGTGAGAGGGTAAACTTCAGGCGAGACACGCTTGTTAAATGCATGTTAAATGCATTACAAAACGGCCGTTTGGCAAACGCAAATAAAAGAAACAGAGATTAGATTCACTAGCAAAATAAATTACTATCTATTAAAATACATACGCACTATGCGTGTTAAAGCAATAACGCTATTGGAAATAAAATATATTTCACAAAAAGTGGCCTTTAAATTAAACGTCAATGCAACTAAATTTATTTCAAAATGCGTTTGTATACCATCCGTATATCTTCTTTTTAATGTCGATGTAAGAGATACGGAAAATAATCCTTTAAAAATAGCAAAAATATCCATGCACAAGATTCAATTATAGTCATCGTTCGTAAAAACCGAAGGAGGCAGGAAGTGTACCTCTTCTGACACGGTCTGTACCGATAAAGCCGAGCAGGTAGATGATACGGCCGGGCCTGACCTGATACGTGGGCGTAGCGCACAGTGTGAATGATAGTGTTATGCGCGACCCGGTATAGGGAGATGGGGGGGGGAGGGGCCAACATGTGTCACGAGCACGTGCTGCTGGCCGCAACGCAGCAAGATATGAGCGCGTGCAGTTAAACGCCGGTGTCGGTTACGTTATTAAGAAACCTCTCAGAAGCGAAATTGCCGTCTCAGGTAAGATTTCGTCGTGCGTATGGATAAAAAAGTATGGTAGAAAGTATCGTATCCTCAGTTCGCGCATGTTCATGATGTCAAAAATTCGTGAAAGAGCTCCTTCTTTCTCCGTTCGTGAAAAACTTTCGCGGTGATCTTTCGCGATAACCGTTTCTCTTAACCGGGCTTGCTGTCTGAAATATATGGAAATAGGTCGAAAGATAATCGAGCCCCTCTGAAATTACAGCCATCGGTGCTGGCAAGTTAACGATTATTATTGTCAAATTGCAACGATAATTTCGAGGCTTGGAGGTTTTAACGGAAGCAACATTATCGCGAACGTGTAATTTACAGCCGATCCACGTGCTATAGCACACGAACTTTATATGAGTGTTAAGCTGTATTAAGTTTTTTAGTAATTTTAATTAATCACTATATTATAAGACAATATAAGAGACTAAAAATATCAAGTGGGACCACGAGCATACGTAAAATAAATTTTACACCCTATATGCAAAGAAAGAAGTTTGTCTCGAGAAGCTCAGATAAGTTATGCAGATCGAATTTATCGCGCTTATGAATGGGCGGACGCTGCTGGAAATCGCGCTAACGTAAACCACTCGTCAACGTCGCCGATTTCGCGAGAACGATTAATGGATCCCGCCGGCTCGGTGCGCGGCTGAAATAAATGGCCGTTCTCGCGGCCACCCGTTAGCGCGCGAGGACGGGATTCGCAGCTGAATCGGGGCGGATATCAGCCGTTCAGGAGAGGCAGCGCACGCCGTCATTTAATTCCCTCTTATCTGCTCCGAGCCCCGAGAAAACGGGAGAAAAACGTATACGGGGGGAGGGGAGGAGGGGAAGGGGGGAAAGGAGAAGAGATGAAGGATCGCTCCTACGTGCTAGATGTTCCATTAGCGAGCAGTATGTGACTCTCGCGTATATCATACGTCGCTTCATCCCGCGGGTCGCGAGTACGAATATGTGTTAGTGGTTTACGGTCCCATAGAGATATTTCGCGCGCATAAGAGAGATATTCCACGAATTCTAGCGGCTATACTTTTTGCGAGAAGAAAATACGGAATATCAATTTTCAATTAATAATTTAGCATTGTTGAGTAGAGTCTCATTCTTATATTTAGCATTATAAAAATCTTCGACGTTATCTTTTTTTTTACGTAATATCGCTCACGGTTATTTATGTTACACGATAATATTTCTAAAATTGAATAAAAAAAATACTTTACTTTAATTCTATCGTTTCACAACGATAACAAGTTTATCTTCGTTATCATTCTCATAATTTCTCGGCAGCTTCAAGAAGCTCGCTCTGAAACAAGATAAATCGATCGACTGGCGCGTATAGACGACCTCGTGTACATACGAGCAAAACAAACCCGGAAGACCCCGAAGGATAAGTCGAAGGGACGCGTACAGCCCATTCGACGAGATAGCATAGCAAAGAAAGGGGGCCTAGCCGAGAATATTGAAGCGTATGCACGAAAAACGGGGAAGGTTCTCTCTCTCTCTCTCTCTCTCTCTCTCTCTCTTCCTCTTCCTCTTCCTCTTTCGGTGGAGATGCGGCGGGTGAATATTTGACCAACTACTACCACTACTACCCGAAATATATATAATGGCCAAAACGGAATAGCGTGGCGCACGGGAGCGACGTCGCGTGTATACGCGTAATGTATGCGTGTGTGTGTGTGTGTTGCTGCTGTACATAAAGCATGGAAGAGGAAACGCGTGCGCGTACCGAGGTGAATGCCCTTTTCCAGGCATCTATCCCCTCCGGTGAGTGATTCCCCTCGCGCGACCCCCGGCTAACCCCATCGTGTTTTCCTAGAGTCTCGGCGCCCTTACCGGGGACATTGCGTTCACTCTCTTCAGTGTCCCCTCTTTACGCGCATACCTAATTTTTTATGTCACGTTTGGGTCCCGTTTTTCTTCGTCTTTCTTCTCCGACTGTCTATTCTAGTTCAAACGATGCGAGCTTATATTAATGGAAATGTAAATGGGTAGATATGGGTAAAATTTACATTAGACAATTATAAGAAAAATTAATATATTTATTTTCTATTTTATAGCAATGGCAGTTGCCCCCTTATGTGAAATAGGATTTATTATATAATATAAAATAATTTATAATTAATATACGATACGTAATAAAAATCTAAAGTATTTTCCTTAACAAACTGCATTTTTATCTCCATTAATTTTCATACCTTGCTTTATCTTAATGTAATTTATCACGCTCTAATCTTCTTTTCATTAAAGTTAGAATCCCCCTCACTTAAACAATCTATTATTGTATAGCGATTAGTTTTTATTCTTAAAAAATTCGACAATTGCTCTTTTTTTACACACAATTATTATAGCAAGATATATATTGTTAGAAAATTTGTAAGATCTTGGAATATAAACGAGTACATTTTTTTCTTCCCTTTTCTTCCCTTTCTTCTGCTTCCCCTGCTATTTCCTTCTCACGACCGTTACGGCGTACATCACGCGACTGTATCACGTGTGTGATACAGCGGGCACGATGCAGTACGATGTCGTTAACCTATCGCGAGGGCACTGCACGGAAGCTGATAAACGCGGCACGTGCATCGCGTTCGGTAAATTCTCCAGGAAATCTCGAGCAGATATCACCGGCGAATTTTATCGCGAGTGTATAATTTCACCGCAAATCGAGGGGAAAGGTATTGAAAAGTGTATATATATAGCGGTTTAAATATCTCGTACACACATATACATACATACACATTTCATATATATATATGTGTATATGTAGTATGAATATGTATATATATATATATATATATATATATATATATACATATGGGGGTTTGTAAGCTTAAAGGGTGTTCCGCGAAATCGTCGAAAGGGTGAAACGGTGCCCACGAACCATGAATTCGTAACGACTGTAATTACGCAAGAATAATTAGTACGGCTTGCGCTTTATCCCAAGAAAGTCGAGCGACCCCTTCAAATGCTCCAACAGGAGCATCTAAAATTATTAATGACGTCGTAAATAATAGCATGAATCATTAATTCTTATTTAATTAAATGAAGGAAAACAACAGACTCTTACTGCCGGTGACACAGTGAGCGTAATTGGAATTCGTAATTAGATTTTGTTACAATCTCTCATTGATTCGTTATTTGTACCACCATCAAATATCGATTATCCTAAATTCCGTTATCTTAAATAGTTTTAAATTAAATTATAACGTTTAATTTATAGACCTGTAAATTATAGGCGAGCTTAATTATAAAATCCTCAAAAATTTTCTTTAAAATAATATACATTTTATTCTCATTATCTTTTATGCGCAAAATAAAAAATATATTCAATGTTGGTAGAAATTCTAATTTATTTTCTTGCATTCTTTTTTTTTATATACTTATGCTATATAGGATGGCTACGTCCCTACTGCGACTAGCTATCGCACGAAAACTATTTCGACGTAATATACATTTCAAGAGCCAGAGTGGGAATACGACTGAATTGTTCCTCGGTTGAAAGCCGGCACATTTCACCCCCCGCATCGGAATGAACACAAAGCGGTAACAGCTTCCTCCCTTTCACTCTCAATACTCCTGTCCCCGTTCTGTCATCTCCCCTCGCAAACTCGCCGGCTCGTAAGTTCATTAACGACTAGCCGCACGTTATTTCATCGTGCGCCTTTTCCGCGACAAAATTATCGAATTTTCCGCCAACAAAACCGCGCGGTACGCGTAATTGAACCATCGTCGCGAAACTGTCATCCGTCGAACGTTCAATTGACGTACGACTAATTTAACCGCATCCTCCAAAAGTTCGGGAAATCGATTTTAAAGCAGTTGTCAGTGTCCTTCAGCTCCGTGACGTCAGAAGCGTTTTTATCGACGACCTATGCTCTTATAAAAGGACAAATATCAAAGTATAGATATATGAAAAATTATAAAAAGAATGTGCTCGTCATTCAACGGAAGTACAACAAATTTAGCGTACTTTATCATATTTCGTATATTTGTATTTTTTAATATTTTACGCTCGATAAAAATAAATTCTCCCTCTTGGGAGAGTCAATGAGTTAAAATATACATTTTGTCCTACTAGATGTTTATCCAGATTGTAAACAAGGGCTATCATTAATCACAACAACGTAATGAAGCTTTTAAGGATAACAAATACGCTATTTTACAAGCGCTACCATATTCAAAGGCGAGGGGGGGAGGGGTGACTTAGTCAATGTAAAAATGGAAACTTTCGTGGCGCAACCCTCCTGGTCATTTGGATCGGATGACGAAGGAGACGGCTCGAAGCGACTGATTTTTCGAGGGCGGGAACAGGCAGCTGGTCACGCGAGTTTTTACGAGCCGCATGCAAATGCGTGCCCCATCTATGTGATAAACTCACCCCACCCTTCTTTCCGCTTTCCTCTTCACCCCCTCCTCCCTCCTTCTCCGTCCGCCCATTTTAACCTCACCCCATCCGCAGACGTCGCAAATTCTCATCTTGATACCGGGTGTCATAAACCAGCGGACCGACGCGCGATCGTCCGTCGATCGGCTTGAAAAACAATTACGATCTCGCGGTTATTCACGCGGCGACGAAATGACTTGGCTCGTTATATCAGCTGACGCGCGACAAATTGCACCGTCGCACTTCGCTGTGACGTTTGATTCGACGGATATGACCATTTGTATATTTCCCAGAGGAAAGATCGTCCCGAAATTGCTGACAAAAATTTCGCCGATGATACTTTCGTCAATGATACTTCAATGATGATATTTCATCAACACCGAGCCCGATCAACAGTGTATATTTTGCCGATATAAAATTGTCACGTAAAAAAAAAAGAGTTTTCTCGTTATTGCAATTTTCGATGGAAAATGGTTTTTCCTTTAATCACTTGTTTTTTTTTTTTTTTTTTTTTTTTGAAAATTCGCTTTCGTGCACACGAAAAGTTCATTTTGTGGCGAAAAAAGAGTCGAGGG
>JBCAUJ010000113.1:9985870-10001991 GCA_038406275.1 Cataglyphis albicans | reverse complement strand
TTTTTTTTTTTTTTTTTTTTTTTTTTTTTTTTTTTTTTTTTTTTTTTTTTTTTTTTTTTTTTTTTTTTTTTGAAAATTCGCTTTCGTGCACACGAAAAGTTCGTTTTGTGGCGAAAAAAGAGTCGAGAGAGAGATACTAATCGATTTCAATTCCTGCGTCATCGTCGCGTCGCTTTTCTTCTCCGGCCGTCAAACTAAATTAACCGCGTCTCAAGGATAAAGCTGCCCATATGATATATTAGACCCTTCTGACCGTAAAAGAATCCCCATATAACGCGATTTACGTTCCGCGCCGAGTCGGAGCCGAAAGTACGGCCGGTTGTTTATCTCCATAAAGGCGCGCTAAAAATTTCCTCGTTCCCATCAGAAAAGCCGTAGGGTGGAATTGTGGTAGATGAGCGGAGCGGTTCGTAGCGACGTGCAAGGGATCAAGGCTACGATGCGACTAATCCAATTTGAGGCGGAGAGGGTAAGAGAGAGGGGGAGAGAAAGAGAGAATCCGGTTTATCGTAATAATCGTCCATTGTTGAGGGAATATAATGAATGTTGTCTCATGAAGACGACGCTTGGCGTCCTTCTTTCATTGTGTCCTTCCTGCTCTACGTCAGACACATAGCACCTTGGAATTCCACTTGTTGTTCCCCTGTTTTCCCCAGTCTCTCTCTCTCTCTCTCTCTCTCTGTCGTTCGACTACCGATTTAATTTTAGATAAGCTTTAAGGGATTGACTTCTCAAGGACTGTCCTCCTGTCTGTTAGCCGGAGGCAGTCGGTTGTCAAATGGGCGCTCGTCTCTCGTGTCCTGTGACATCAGAAATTCAATTTGCCAGACGACGCGACGATTTACGGAAACGGCTTATCGCAGACGGCAGAACAATTTTGTTTCGTATAAGATTATAAAAGAAATTGTAGCGTGATTGATATCTCTTATCATAAACTTGTCTTATGCACATAACGTGTATTCATGCGCGTGTAATTTTCGTGGAATGTAATTTTTTTTTTTAATTATGCGTTTTGTTTCGGATAAATTTCAAAAAACGTCACTTCAAATAACGCTCGTATATTATGTATCTATAAAAATATACATTAATTTACAAAAAAATATTTATAATATAATTGTTTTTACTTGACTCAGATATTCATAGTTTAAAAAAAAAAAAAAAAGAAGCTCAATTTAATACACGAATTCCTACCGAAAATAAGCAATAGAAATAATAAATTTCACGCATTATTGCTGTGAACCGCTCATTCATGGAATGATTTCACTAGCGGAAATTCCACGTATTATTCTACCTCAAAAATAAATATTTCAATGGAAAATTTATTTATATTCGTGATACGCGTTAAATAAAACAACCTGTTGATTTTATCTCGCTAGTTTATGATCCATATCTCCGGCATCCTCGGTCAATTATTATTTGATTATTGCTGACCGAAACAATTGGAAAAAGCGGTTTAAATCATCTCATTTCACTCCGATTCGTAACGATTCGGTTCTATTCATCGGCGCGAGGCAAAAAATTATCGAGGGACGAGAGCGTGGAGGATGATCGCAACGGCTAGACGACGTTTCAGCTATAGTACTCGACGATGGCTATGAGCAAAGCATCTCTGAGAGGGGTCGTTTTCCGTTTACAGCGACCATGGCAATGAATCGCGGCGGGAAGAGCGAAAAACACTCGATACGACGATTGCGCGTCGAGATAGCCGAGCAAGTCCCTCGATTGTAGACGCGAATCAAGTTTGTGACGCGTAAAGGGCGGGATAAAACGTTGCGTTGAAAAGATAACACCGAAGTAAAAACCAAATTAAAAGAAAAAAAAAAAAAAAAAAGAAAGAAAAATATGATCACACGTTAAAATTATCTTCACATTTAAAAATAGAATTCGAGTGAAATTAAATAAAAATTTTGATATAACTTAATTTCATAAAAATATATAACATTTCACTATAATTCTTTTCAACATTTATGTGAAATCATGCAAACCACATAGTATTATCACGCTTGCTGTAACGAATTAAAAGGATTTTCGGCATATTAAAAATTTAAACTGCAATTTATAATCTGCAATTATACGAAATGCAACGCCACCACGATAATTTGCATAATAAAATTTCGCGCGGATAAATTACACTTAATATAATAGCGCTAAATTACGCATCATCGCTCATCTCCAATGTTCTCGAAGTCGAGCACGGACGGTCACGCGCGAACATCGATTCGCTCCGTGCTAGATGTTAATCGGATCGATATCTCCCGTAAATTAATTAGCTGGCATATCGAGGTTGCCATCGTTGCCGAAGAGAAGAAAAAAAAAAAAGAAAATGTCTGCGACGACTGGCGACTTAGGGTTATTCGGGTTTCCTGTCGCAGCTGCTCGTTGCGACAATATCCATGACGCCGCAAATGGACCAGAAGATAACACAAATACCGTGAACCGGAAATGCGGGATAGTTCGTTTCCTTCCGCGTCGTTTTATACAGTGGCGCGTTGCGAGTAGCCAGTCCATGCGGAAAATGTTTCTTTAAAAAATCAACGGACGTCTTTGAAAATAACGCTTGGAAAAACGGCTATTACGCGAATGGTATTGTTCCCACAAAAAAAAAGAACGGATGTAACGGTGGAATAACGAGAACGCTGACAATGGCCGCGTATCGATAAACGATCTGATCGCTTATGATCGTGATCTGCGATTAATTGACGAGCTACAGAAAATTTTACAAACATATAAAAATTGATTTTTTTTAATTGTTTATAATAAAAAAAAATATATATATATTATTAAATTTTATATTTATTATTAAATTACTATATCTCTGTGATGATAACTTTAGTATTTATTGACAGACAGCTGATTCTATATTTGGCACGAAATTAATAACAGCAAGTGAACGTGATTGGAGAGTAAATTGAAAATAGATTGAAAAGTCCCTCACACCAACTCTGTCCTTTCCACATTCACTTCAACTTACTTTCCTGTTCGATCACTAACTTTCCCCGGGGGAGCTACCTTCATAACCATATTCGCGGTTACCACAATACATGTTCGACGCGACTGCGGTCGCCATTTAGTCACCGCGGGACATCTGACGCGCCTAAAATTTCAGTTAACGAAATTATCGTTCGCAATATTACACCGAAAGAGACTCTTTTATACGAGGAGAGGACTCTTGATTAAAGTGCGACATACAATTAATTAATCCCTCTGTCTCAGTTCAAGTTTTTTTTTTAACATGACTAAGGAAATAATAACGTAGGCTGGTCGTTCCAGGATCTCGACTCGATCCAGCAGCGTTAATGGCGTAGGGGAAGTGAAGGGAAAGGCGCGAAGCGGCAATTAAAATGTTACTAGTGACGCGACATCGGCCACTTTTTTCTTTCCCCCGACACGAAGCACGTTTAACGCACTTGTTTCTCGGCGCACTATATCGTGAAACCTCGTCGCCTTTTCACCGTGGCAACCGCACACGGATTACTAAAATTTTTAATTACGGGCTTATTAACAACTTTAGAAAATTCTACGAATTAATGAGCGCGCGTCTCAAGAGGTGCTCGCATCTTGTCGTTTCTCTCTCTCTCTCTCTTTCTCTCCCGATTCCGTCCGACTCCGTCCGACTCTTTCACCCTCTTCTCGTTTTTATCAGACCTAGACGAAGTACTTCCACCAACCTCGATCCCGTGGCCACCCCTCTTCCGTCATGTCGCAACAAGAAGGCTGCGTCAGCTGTGCGATTGTGTGATTCGTCTACGACGTTCGCTCGGGGGGGAATTAGAAGTATTTTAACGACGAATAAGAGAGTAGAAGATCGCGAAGGGTGAATGTAATTAACATCAAAAAGTGATACCCCGGAAATAATATAATTATTTATGAGATAATTAAACCTAATTGTTCACTGGCGACAAAGGGTATCAGATTAGAGTCAAGTGAGTTTAATAATAGCGAATTAAAAGAAAACAAAAGAAAAATATCTCGAATCGAAGATAAAAACTGCTCTATTTTTTTCTATAAGTATAATAAATATAAATGTTTATTAGGCACAAAGACAATTTCATTTCCCAAGATAAGAAGGTTTCGTACTGAGAGCTCAAGTAAATTGGACGTACATTAATGACGAATAAATATATGACGGCAATTTAAAGTTAAAATCTTGCTAGAAAGGCATAGTAAGACTGGAATAAAAGTATTGCTCCTTAATGACCGAAGGAGTCGGCGGAATAAATTGAAACGAGTGCTGGTAAATTAGTGAGCGAGTCTTTAATTTAAAACCTCATTCGTTTTGCATTTCCATCCGTTGTTGCTATAGCGCAACGCACTTTTCTCTTTTTATTTCTCATCGGGAAATTTATAACGAGCTGCAGCTACAAAGATCTATAAAGTTCGGAAAACTAAGATTAAAGAAAAATATAATTGAATAATCATTCTATATAGTATGAGTCATGAGCAATGGTGTTGGAATTGATGGAAATTTGCATTCTCGAACAATTCTAAATAGAAACGCAGAATTTTCTCTTTTTCCTTCCAATTTCACTTACTGTCCCTTTCGATTTGTTCATTCCACCAGAAACTCCCCTTCACAAGGTCATAAAATAAACGATGTAAGAGAATCGTATACGATCAAAGATACAATTTTGCTTAGATATCTTAGATGTTGCCTAATCTATCATGCCAATCAAACTTCAATTAAGAAGATCGGATAATTTTTTTTTAATATTTCGATTTATTGTTATAATAAACAATTTTATATACTAACAATTTATCACGGTAATTATTCGTAAGCAAAATCTAATTCACTGTCTTTTAATGATAATGAGGGTGATTATTCGTCGAAGAATGACTTTCCCGGAATCGCCTAAGGATGATAGTGCGATTTATCGTCGCTTTTTATAAAACATAGTCGCGGTATTATCGCGACTCGGTGTCGCGATTAATAAAGCGTTCCCACGATGAAGCTCGATTTTTCACGAGGCCCGCTAATTGCCTGTCCGCCTGTGTGATTTACAAACAGCAGTAAACACGAATCGCTTGATGGACGGCCGACAAGACAGGCCTAAGCTCTATCGAGGATAATATTCCGCCTAGAGGAGGACTCTCTTGGATGACCCAGCACGTTCGCAGCACTTTGCCGCAAAAACTAACGAAAAATATCCTTAACTCTTCTACTACCTTGTAATGAGATTATAGAAGACAGCTTTCCTACTGCGTTCTGATCACCGGTAAATAATTTTCATCTCGAGTTTTACTTTCACGTATATGCGTCAATATGCGTCAATACGACAACGAAAACTACTTAATCTGAAATTAACGTTTGGCGAAAAAGAAGTTTTTTGATATAAATGATCTTATTATTCCTGTAATATTTTAATTTCAATCTACTATTTAATAATTTTAATTAATTACCACGATGTATATTACTTAAAGCTTTGTCATACGAATCAATAAAAAGTCATTTTTTTCAAATTAAAATACATTATAAAGTAATAAGATTACTCGAAACAATTTTTTCATAATCTTTCCACAATTTTTCCATTTTTCCACTTTAATTAAGATACAGAAATAAAAATATAAATAATTGAAATAATCTCCTTAATTTCCTTGATAGAGAAAGAAGCTAGAAAAAATTAGAAATATTTCGAACAAAATCGCGAAGAAATTTAAGTTCTCTACAAAAGGTTTATCTTTTCAAATTTGTATTATGTTCCATGGCTCATGTTCTGGTTCAGGTAGCGCAGGTGGATGCCACGCCTGCAGGTATCGGTAAAGAAAGGGGAATTCGCGGCACGCGCGTTGCACTCTTGACCTTTCGAAAGTCTTGTGCAACCGAAACCGCGGGGAGGCCGTAACCATTGCATCGAGAAGAAAGGGAGAAGGGTGGGACACGACATTTCAGCGATACTCCGGGGTTACGAATACATCCGTTCACCCTCGCGAACCCGAGATCGAGCGAATTTCCTTGCCACTCCTTGTTCATGACAAAGGTCGAAAGACAAAGGAATCCTCCATAAATTTCTGCATCATTAATTTAAATTGAGGCTGAATCCCTCGAAATTCGAATAAATAATTTAATTAAATTATTGTTAAACAGAAAATTAAATAATGATGATCGCAAGATCACAACTGTCACATTATTTAAGAGATTTTTGATTCAGATCGAATGATTCGAGATACGATCGCTATGCAGAAAGTATCTTGGCTAAGATACGTGAGATTTACTTCGCACGTGTGCGGCTTTCTCTAATTTCGTCAAATCATATATATCGTGAGTGAAGAGCACGTCGGTCGTAGTGCTTTCTTTTGCAATTTAAAGAGCATCAACTTTTTTTCGAACGCAAAAATGATCACTGCTCTTAGTACCGAACGAATCTCGTTGCTCGTACACGCAGATCTTGAGAATCAGTTCCCATTATTCTCTAGCATTGTCTCCTCTCCCTTTTCTCTCCCCTCTAATTTTCGCTAATCGAGAAAGTTGCGATCAAATCAAAACAGAATGATTAGCTGTTGCAAAACGTCGGTTATACTTTCGAAATATGTTCCTTAATATCACACCTAAGCAAATATCGAGATGACGTAAAATAATATATTAGCGTACTAATTAGCAACTTCAATTATGTAATTTCTAAAGATTTAAAAATATTTAAAAAAATTTTAAATATTAAAAGAAATTAAACAATGCATTTACAATTATAATTATACAATTTCATAATAATAGGGATGAATTAAAATTTCTATTCTAAGCAGTATCTAGTAAAACATAGATAATCAAATGATATTATATATTCTTATTGTAATATAAAATTATATTAAAAAAAAATTTCTTTTCGCTCTATAAAATTAATCTAAAAAATTAATTTTATATGACTTGAGTTTCTTTCATTCGCGACGTCAGAGAATATATACGCGCTTTCTTCCACGCAAATATTAGACATGAATAACATCCACGAATGTATTATTTGTCTATCGAGCGACTGTGTGTGTCGTAAGAGCTCCATTATATGTTTACGATTGCAAATATCGCGGGTACGTCTTACTATTGAGACGATTCGAGTAGTGTATCGTTACCGCATATTTCATCTGGACCGATCGAATGACTAAAGTGCCGAGTTCGCTACCATCTTTCGACATTAGATCGATAAACGTAATAGCGAAGCGAGATAAAAGGAGACGAGATATAGAGAAAAAGAAAGCGCGCGATACTCACACACGTTTGATCATCTATTCATAAATCAGTTCAGTTAAACGGAAAAGAAGTTTTAGGCAGAAAGTTACGCTGATTTTTCACATTGCACTCAATATAAGCGAAAAGTGTTTTAATCCGAAACTTTACTCTAATCCAATGATATCTAATGTCTCATGTATGCATATACGTATATTTATTTGAATATCAATAATATAAGTATTACGTTGAATATTAATATCCATCGTAAGAGAGAGAATTTTGTCTTTATTATATAATATTATTATGATATTTTATAATATTTTAAAACACAAATTAAAATTAAGAAATTAAAAAATTGAAAAATTAAAAAATTCAACTTAAAAAATTCAAACCGACAGAATTCTTAGCAAGATTAATTTTCGATCTTGTAAATATAAAAAATATATCATAACGTTTTTTTTTATTATTCAAAATAAACATAAGAGTAAAAAATGTTGTTCTTTCCTACGGCATTATCATTGAACTCATTAAAATTATAACGCTTTCAATTTTCGATTACATTTGACAGCCTTGCAGGGATTTTTTTATAACGCTCTTTTAGAGACTTTTCTTGACATGGTGACACGACTCGTTTCACAAGTGTTATCAAGGTCGATGGTATCGTATCGAGAAATCATTCTTCGTCGCAAAAGAGAGAAAGGGACCGAGACAATTCAGGAGCAGAGAAGCCTATGCATTTGTTCCCCACATTTATGCCCGAGGCGCATTACAGCACACACGCGTCACCTAAGATGCCTATTCTCTCGTACGGTAAAAGTAGTTCACGATGCAAATTGTGTCATGTGATCGGCGACACGAATAGGACGCGCGGTAATTGACTTTAATTGCGTCGCGGTATGATAAAGTCGGCTATAATTATCGATTTTAATTGGCCAAAGGTCCGCTTTTATCGTCCTTGGAGAAACGGGTTAATCGTGTCCTAAAGAGAAATGAAGAGAGAAAGGGAGGGAGAAAAAGATTCGTAGTTATAACTTCATTATTTTTTTTAAGATTAAATTAAAAAAAAAAACCCTTCTTTCAATATGCTTAGTGAATCGCTTTTCAATAATTTAATTATTGTATATGTGATAGATGACAAAAAAATACTTATTAATTATGACAAGCGTAAGACATTTAAGTAGAAGCTATTAATTTATGACACACGATTTTTTCATTCGTGAACAATTAATAAAATTGATTAATCTCTTTTGTATGTAATTTATTAATTATAAATATATCTATCAATTTTTTTATAATCCTGGTATATTTCTCTGATTATAATTCCATAATTAAAAAAAAAAAATGGATTCAAAATATATTTACAAGTTATGATAAATACTGAAAATGTTTCTTGCGTAATTAATGCAATATTTTATACAAAAAATATTATTTATGATTCTATTAACTTATATAATATAATAATATGACACGTTGGATTTCCATGTTTTGATAAAATTGCCTTCAAGTCAGGCACGCACGTGACGTATGACACTTACACTTTACCTGTCAGAATTAAATTCAGAGCGCAATTGATCTTCTAGACATTATATTGGAGATCCATTACATTCTCCTGTTATTTAAGAATAATAATCATGATACATCGTGTTATTCACGCGATGCACCGCAACATTGACTTTTGACGTTTTTGGAACTCGACTTAGAAAAGTGTCAATAATAGCCTTCGCACCGATACGAGTTCCATTTCGATACGTAATTGCAATTTAACGTCAAATAGTGCCGATATGTTTCGCGCTTCAATTTCAATTTTCCGAACGCGATATTAATGTCGTCCCCCAGTATATTTTAATTCGATCATGTGTTAAGTGTCAAAAGTAAAAATAAATTTAATGAATACTTAATTATTATATATGCAATTTACAAATAATACAATAAATAAAATATTTATTGTAGACTTTGATGTGAAATCAGGTATGAATTCGAATAATTCGAATCTTCTCTATTAAACCAACACGAGGAAAGACGCAATAAAATAAAAAAATTCAGGTCATTAAAGTGAATGCACTCCGTAATGAAACGGCGCGAGAATAAATCATTTGTGGCGAGGCACAAGGCACTTTTATAGCCTAATGTTCACCGCTATATCCAGATAATAAATAGATAAATACGTATTGTGTAAGGAAGTGACACCGGTCGCGAGGAACTTCGTCAAGGATGCGGGAAATGTGGGACAAGGGAAACTTCGTACCTTGACTTAGCCGGGTTGCACAATCCAAGTGCCCATCGATTTAATCGAAGTCGTAAAATCCTCCAATCTGGTGACACTAATACGCGTTAAATTCGCTTGGAAGTCAATTCGCTTTACTGTCCATTTCACGTTTATATCATATCGAACATCTGTCACTTATGTAAACTTATTTCATCGCTTTTTATGGGACGAGAAGAACGTATTATCATTACGACTTTACTGTACCAAGTAGTGTCTAATCCACAAGTTTAAGTAATATAGATGTACTAATGTCTAGATCGTAATCACTGTAAATAATCAAGAGCGCTAATTACAGGGTAATTGCGCAATAAATGGTATCCATGACGCGACGATGGACGCCAAGCGAGATAAAACTGACGATTTAATTAAGCATTCCGCCATGTTAATCATCAGCTGACTGAAAGCGTATCCGAGCTTAGCTGTTACGCGAAGTAACCGAGTCCCGCGTCTTCTTACCTCGCAGTCTAATCAAGCCGATGAGCTGCGCTGCAATTTACCATCACGGCTAGACTTCTCATTACACTCCACTCGGAATAATGAAGTGTTACTAGCACGTCGATCTCCTATATTAGAACGGCGGTGTAGCTTATATTTACGGAGTGTGGAAATCGAGTGTGCGCGCCAACGCGATATATAATATCCGCATATATACGTGTTCGCGGTTTTGTATCGTGACAACGAACAGCGCGAACGCCGATTATAAATGCCGTGACATTTAGCGGTCCGAGAGGACCGATCTTAAGGTACAGCCCGTCAATCGCGTATCTCGATTTACGCGAGATTTTCCAACGAGTAACTGGAACGAGCATAACGCGCGGCTGCTTCTCAAATCTCACCGCGGTACGGTATTTTTCCGCGCACTGTTGCAATAAACCCGTTGCGACGCGATACGGTGAACATAATCGAGCACAGACAACATGATCTTTTCGAGACGAGTATAACTTGCGGGAGAGCGTTGCGTCACGTTGCCTAAGAACATCAAGTACCATCAGAAGTTATTATCGACTTGATTAAAACATATATTATTTATTCAGAAATTATCTTATTATTTTAATTCTTAAAACCTTTTCTATTGCTGTTTTTTTTTTTTTTCATCATCTCTTACACGCCATAAAATTTGAATACGAAAGACGAAGCTTTTTCAATCATTTAATCAAAAAAAATATTTCGCAAAACGCGCGTGGTGGAGAACGTCTGTCAAAAATTGTTTAGATCAATGCAGGCTGGAATATTTTTTTTTTTTTTTCATTTCCGAGACTTTATATACTCGTATATCCGCGATGTAAAAAACGGAGAGGGAACTTTAAACTTAGCCTGCCACGTGGATTCATATCGTAAGACCTGCATATATCTATCCGGGCATCCAGATGCAGTCATCTGTCGTGGGCTTGGGCATTTCGCCCTGGCTAGTAGAGATTAAAGTAAGCGCGCCGGAGCCACCACCGCAGCGCCCATAAATATTGAACGTCGCCCGGATTTATGGTCGCGCACCGGAGAACGTCCCGGCTACGAAAGAGGAAGTTATACGGGGTGTCCGCCTAAAACCCAGATTCTACTCCCAGAGGGAGTACTTTCTCGGCCGCGAGAGAGAGAGAGAGAGAGAGAGAGAGAGAGAGAGAGAGAGTCCTTCGCTCTACGAAAGACCGGCTAATTAATGTATTGTTTCGCCGGCTGTGCGGTCCGCGCGCCGGAATCTGCATCCGCTGAATATGCAGTGTTCACGACCCAGGGACTCGCCAAAGCTAATCCGTGCTCGTGGCTCTATGCATATCTATCGGCTTTCCCTCACCACACAAAAAGGCCCAGCCGGATACGAGATAAGAAGGGCAATAGGCGATTACGGCGGCATTCCCCTCGATTTTCGGGTCGGAAACGTTTTCTACTTCGCGGAAGTTGCGCGTGAAAGTCTACAAATCTCTGATTCTGTTATACATATGTATATATTCTGAAGATAATGTTTGTCGTGGAAAGTATTTTAAAAAATCGTACGAAAAAAATCGCGAGAGATGACGTGAAATTGAACTTTTTTAGAAAAACTGTAGAGCATTTCGTGAATTGTCATCGATTAGGATCGCGTATGTGGCTCGGGAGTTATTGGTAGCAGATGATGAGTCAGATGAATGTTGTGAAATTGGAAAGCCGATAAGTCGCGAGACGTTACGAATATTACATATTGCCGACTTCTCTCGTCAACCACTTCCATCACAAATGACAACGCGCTGAGATAACCGTAACCGCGCGTTACGGTCTCTCGGCTCTGATACACGCGTGAGATAATAAAAAAAAGAATTTTCCGTCATAAACGGATAGAATATTTTTCATCGCGAGACATCGATTATCGAGCGACAATCGAGATGAAAGGACGACGCTTCCATTTCTTTCGGTTGACAACTCTGACAACTTCGTGAACACGTAGGTGTGTGATTTTGCACAGTCGCATAACGTGATTTATGGGACTTACGCCTTGTGTTAAAGATCAAAGGGTCGAATTGTTAGCGAGCGTGCGCTACCTCGTTCGCACCAATTATCTACACGGCGATTGGACGAACGCGTAACATTCCACCGGTAGTTATGCAGTCGTTGCGAAAACAAACTCGCGCAGCGAGGAGCTCGAACCTCTCGGAAACCATTCTGTGCGAATCGTAAAAGTCTTCTTCAAAAAGAGACACGATCCTTCTTGGAGGAGACTCGTCGCAATGATTGTAATTTTTACCAAGAATTTGTAAGTCTAATAAAAACTGACGTGTTTGACAAGAATATTATATGAAGTCTCTTCCGAGAAGTCGTTTAATTCAATATGTCATTTTTATGCAAATTTGTAAACTTTAATTGAATTCTGGTTCTGGAATATAATCGCGAAAATCTAGTAGATATATCTTCTTATAAAGGATGAAAGATTATACAATTTAAGCGGACGTATAATGGGAATTTGTAATAAAGGTACAGATAATCCGTGTCTGCAAGAATATAAGTTTTAATATTATAATCTTTCTGTGTAGTGATTCTCGCAAAAAAAAAAAAAAAAAAGTCAACTACAATCCTTTCTTCATTTTTATACGATTCACATGCTCCGAAATTATGAAATTGTCGCCACAATAATATTTTATGGATTGCAAAATTTATGATTAAGCTACAATTTTACGAAAAATCTGAAAAGAAGTTCCGCTCGTGCCAATTCAAGGTGGCAAAAGCACATACTTGCACAATATTACGTCCCGGCTCTACGTTCAGTCAAAGCAACACTGAATCCGGCCAGGAAGTTAATTACCAGCGGTTGCTATTGTGGAGAGTCTAACGACCATTCTTTTGAAACTCGCGTCAATTCTTCGAAAGCTGAAGCACGAAGCTGAGCACGTGAGGTAGACGAAAGTCATATGCGAGAGAAGATGAGAAGAAAAGAGTCTAGCGCGTTGTAATTGTAAAAAAATCGATACAGTCACAAAATAAAAATATCTTTTCTGATAATAAGATAAGAGAAATTCATCTCGCCTGTCAACACGTGATACTTAATTAAGACTTATGAGTAGGAATGACGCGAAAATACGAGGCGATTAGTATCCCGACAGAGATACAGATGAGTGGAGAGACCCACCGAAAATGATGTATTAATTACGAAATGTATCCCCCCTTCTCCCTCCTCCGCGGTTACGTCTTTCACTGTAAGAGCCATGTGTTACATAACACATCACTCAATAAGTCCCCGGTCTGACACATTATGGCAACGTTGTCGACAGACCCACGTGATTTCTAAAAAAAAAATTTGTTTTTCTTAGTTAGACCGGAGACTTATCGAGTGATGTGTTACAATCGTCATCCCATCACTGGAGGACTTCAGGCATGTCTGTCACGCATACGGGTTGCCCGTGCATGCTCGCGTAATTTCAGGCCACGTTCGTTCCCCGGGCAAGAAGTATAGCACCGTCGGGAAACGTCGATAGAAAATTCTCGGCGTGCGCTCTCCAAGGAATACGCGCAGAGAAACGATAACATCCGTATCGTTCGATAAAACGAAAAGAATGTTACGACGATAGATTCGCGGGATGACTTGAATTTTCAATCCGACGTATAACTCCACGTGGTACCAAGAATATATAAAATAATAATTTCAATTAAAAATCAAGAATATTTAAATATTAAAAAATTGCGCACTAAATGGTAATATTTTCTCTCTAAACAAAAATGATTTCGAAGATATTAAAAAATTATAATGTGTATTATTCTGCAATCATAAATTAAAAATATAAAAAATATTCAAATTATTTTTTTTTTTTAATATTTACGATTTTGAAATGGCAAAAAAATTTTGGATGAATGAATTTTTACGAATATCTAGCGAAATATCGTAGTAACGCACAAGTAATGTTTATTTATGGGAGTGCATTAATATTCAGATTCGCTCGGACTGAAATTCATGTCTCGGCAAGCAGAAGACGATTAACATAAACAAGTAGTCTCGCTGTAGATTGAAAGTTTCCGTATCTCGCCGATCTCATAACAGCTTTTATTACGATTACAAATTGCATCGGAAATCATTCCCGATATCGTCATACCAATTGAGCCTCCCCGGGATGTCAAATATAAATTTGCGTGCAAATGTAGATTTTCCGTCGCGACGTCTCCTTGTGCAATAAATATTGCGGTGATTTTTAACGACCACGCCGCATTTTTCATTCTCGCGCTCATCTCTGCGCGCAAGTCTATTAAAAAAAAAAAAAAAGTAATTAATAAATAATGTATTTTTTTTTTAAACGCGACGTAAAGGCTCTCCGGTTCAAAACCGGACGCGGATCGTGAATTACGCAACTATCTGCGGCGGCAGGAATTTACGCTGCACCTGCAAAACGCGATGCCATCAGCAAAATTCTTTCGAGTTCTTTTTCGAATGCATGCCTACGAGAAGGAAGATTCCGCTCGGGCTTGTAGTAGTTTTAATATTTAAAGTTTAACACTTGATACGGACGTGCCGTTTCTATTCGGTCGTGATATAACACACGCGCCTGTCGATTAGTTCGCGAAGAGCACGTGGTGTTATCGCGCGAGATAGAATGAAATTAATATATATATATATATGACAAGAGAATTCACTCATGAAATATAAATCAGGGATTACGTGCGTGAAAAGTTTACGACGCAACAAATTCAAAGAACAGACCTCTTTTTTTCCTTTCGCTACGTACAGCACATGTGGAGATAAATATTTTCACAAGCGTACAAAAAAAAAAAAATAAATAAAATCACTTAATAAAATAATTTCTAAAATAATTTTTGCAGTTTTATGTATCTTTGACACGTCCCTTCAAACTTACTGTACGTAATAAAAAATGATCTGATAAATCTGGGATGAAAGTCGCGGTGTCTTTAATTGCATCGTGTGTAGGCACGGTATACTTTATCAGGAACTCTGTGAACAAATAGAACCCACGAGTGTATAATTCAATGTCGGGTCAAAAAACGCGACACACGGGGAAACGAAGCGATTCGCAGACCGTGAAAAAAAAAAAAAAAAAAAAAAATGCCGAGGAGCGTAACCGAGGACGACACATTGTCAAAAAGTGCCGGCACCGAGAACGTCTGGCGGAGGGCGATTCTACGGGCGCGTTTTCTAGGTTGGATCAATATATATGGTAATGTAGTCGGTTATACAGGTAGCGGAGTCGACTTAACGTGCAACCCGCTCGTAACTGTATTATGTATGCGCGCGGGACGTGTCTTCTCTCTCTCTCTCTCTCTCTCTCTCTCTCTCTCTCTCTCTCTCTCTCTCTCTCTCTCTTTCTTGCACATATAATAAACATGTTACGCGTTGTAGCTTATGGAATATTTATACACGCGTATCGTAGACACGTGCACGTGTATTTATCTATGTAACATTGCAAAGGAATTAAGATAAGAATATGTGTGTATAGTTATGACAGTCTTGTTCGCGAAACTTGTAGTATCACTATGTGATTAAGTGAAGGAAAATTTAATTTTACTTTGGCGCTCTTTCCCTCAAAGAGTTTTACAGCTATAATTTTGACAGGTGATTCATTATATATCACTCACGTGATTTTAACACGGCGATAAAATATTAATATCCATTCTTCTACGTTAGCATAATTAGTATAAAATATAATGAAAATTCATTCAGCGATTCAGTCCAATTGTTGCTAAAATCATACACGCGATAAGCAAATTATGCGCAACACGTAACGTCTGTGTGTGTGTGTGTGTGTGTGTGCGCGATGCGGGTTTATCAACGGATCGTTTCAACTTCCAAAGTGCATCGGAGAATTAATTAACTCGTTTGTGTCTCATGCCGAATGGAAAATTTCTGACCGAAATACTAGACGCACGTTGTTTTCCATTCCGACGTAAAATGACGATACGACATGAACTCGATTAATTCCAACCCTAAAAAGATTTCCCGGATACGTGTCAACGCGCTCCGACGCATTAGTAATGAGCTGATAAAAAAAAAAAAAAGACATAAACGTCTTTGTGATATACTGAAGTTCCGATGGTATACGTGTAATAAAATATCAGCCCATATTTATGTGCAATTTTCCAAGCAATTACACGCACTATAATATATTGCAATAATAAAAGATCTTCAAAATGCATAAAACTCTAATATCCCTACACATCAGAATATATTGGGTTGTTCGGAAAGTCATTTCGTTTTTTTTGGGGAACATGAAAGACAGTTTTCGTATAATGAATAAA
>JBCAUJ010000113.1:9944287-9977222 GCA_038406275.1 Cataglyphis albicans | reverse complement strand
AATAAGTCTCCGGTCTAACTAAGAAAAACAAATTTTTTTTTAGAAATCACGTGGGTCTGTCAACAATGTTGTCATAAATGTGTCAGACCGGGGACTTATTGAGTGATGTGTTATATATATATATTCATACATATCTCGAGACTTTCGAGCAATCTCTCGATAAAATTGCGTCATATCTTAAACAATTTTCAATTGCGTAAATTAATAACATCTGCCTAATTATCTGAAGTACCGAAAGTACAGGCGTGGAAAAAGCTGCAGGTGTTCTCGCTGCAGGGATAAGGCTTACGAAATATGCAAAAACGTGCAATACGCGCGCGAAACGAGCAAATTCTCGTGCGAATAATTACAATTGTGACGACACGTCTTTTTTTTTTTTTTCTGTCGTCGTCGCGCGCGCGCGCGCGCACGTGGCAAGATGATTTCAGTGATGACGTATACCCTTGCTTGTCTGTTTCCTGCAATATCGTCGAACGTGAAAGCGTTATTAGCAATTTGAGGAATCGATCCGATTGCCAATCCGGTCAATAGCCGAGTTTCTTTTTTTCCGTTTTTCTCGATTCGTCGCGTTTTTTCTCTCTCCCTCCTTTCACCCATCACCGACGTAGAGCGTATAAAATCGCCTCGAAAGCCTATCGAGAACGTCTCTATTCGAGACGTATATGTCGATAGGAACAAATCTCCGAATATTCGCGGATAGCAAACGATAAAGCACAAACGAGATCCCGTGTGTAATGAGCTTTTCGATGCGTTATCTAAATCACAATGAGCTCCCCTCCCGTCCACGCGTCCTTCCCTCGCGGAGGATCTCGCTGACGAAATGAACGGAACACGAGTCAATGACTTACTTTTCCTTGTTTCGAGGGAAAAATAGCCCGAACCACGAAACCATAACGACTTGACTTTTTGCCAAACGATCTCGTCCTCCGCGACGCACCGTCCGTTTGGATAAGATTTCCGAGCGCTTTCTCCTTCGATATGCTAAAAATCATTCCGGATTTATTCTCCTCGCGCCCGATTGGTCGTTGAGAACAATGAGCGGTTCCGAAATTACTATGCAAGAGGCTTCGACTTGTTTGCGTTGTTCGATCTTTTATAAACAAAGAGGGAATAATAAACACACGCGGAGTATGAATCACTCGAGGAAAATGATACGAATTTCGATCATTTGATACAAATAAGATACGTCACAGTCTGTCTCAGATATTAAATTGTATTTATCGACGGATAAATAACTATTTATGAGATTTGACGTTTTTATTATTCATCGTGTCGCGGCAAACGCGATATAATTAGAATTTTATTATAGCTTTCAAATACCAGATACTGCTTTAAATTTCGGAGCATGTTAATAGCTTAATCTAAAAAAAAAAAAAAAAAAAAATAACGATTTTGCTGAGTTAACAGTTTTGTCGAAAATTTATTTTGCTTAAGCGAGTCTTAAAGCGAAATAGAAAAACGAGAAAGTAGCACGATCGTGCTTCCGATATCTCGATTTTCATGCGCTGAAATCCCGACTTAATGAGAAGCAACTAATGACAT
The DNA here is from genome assembly GCA_038406275.1 of Cataglyphis albicans. NCBI lineage: Eukaryota > Metazoa > Arthropoda > Insecta > Hymenoptera > Formicidae > Cataglyphis > Cataglyphis albicans. The sequence goes on along the minus strand of JBCAUJ010000113.1, from coordinate 9,975,680 downwards.
TCTCTTTGGCATATATTTAGCAATAAGCAAGACTATCCTGCCATGAATGAGTACGAAGCTTAAGGTCTTCGCGCCAGGATTCAACAACGGATCACGAGCGTGAGATGCTTTCCAACGTGAAAAGCTCGACAAACAACGATGCTAGAAGATCACGTTCAGGGCCCCAGCTGGAGATCTCTCGCGTCTTTAAACGAGTTATTGAATTTGTATTAGTTACGTGATAAAAATTATTTACGTGACTAAAAATTGTAAAATATCTCTGATAAAATGTCCGATATAATAATAGAAACATATTAAATGTACATTTGAATTTTTTAATTTCTTACAAAATATTTTTGCCTGTATTAATTATCTTTCTTATTATTTTGCGTATTTTTCGGATCTCCTAATTTACATCGCTAATTTATCGCGTTTTTTGCACTGTTTTCCGATATCATCTTCAATCGGGAACGAGGCGCTGCCGGATTCGCCACGGATTTACGAGCCTCTCACGTTCAGGCCAGATGTAAGCTAGCGGTACGCGGCGCTTGCCTTAAACGCGAATCACGGTTCCCGATCGCGGATTCGCGTCGTTACCTGAACGATGCCGAGTTATCGAATTTTTTCACGCTCGCCACGCTCGCAGCTGTACACACTATTTAATCGTCCGTGCCGGCAAACAAGGCACCGTTGCTCAATAAATGAATACGAGGATTCCTCGTCACGACGTGAAACGCTGCGTTTCATGGGATACTCGAACATGTTCGATTTGACACATCGATGACTGACGATAAATTCCCTCATTAGCGCGCTGCAGCGATTATCGTTAGCTGCAGAACGTAATTTATTCCTTGTTTGTATATAACAGCGCAATCGCTTAACAAGCATACTAAGTCGTATATATTTGTCGTGTACTTCGTGATCAAAAGGCAATACACAATAAGAAATTTAATACGTTATCATACGCATAAAGATTATATATATATCGATATATATATATAACTAACTTTCTATTCTATATATCTTTTATCTTTGGAAGATACGGTGAAACCTATCCGTTCGTCAATTTCTCTCGCCGATCGAAAATAAAATTCTCCGTGAGACAATACGGATCGTTTATGCATCACTTTCGAAAACTCATGCATGTTTTCAGTCACGGGATATCGCCTATGGCGATAACGCCGAGAGTCATCACGCCAATCACGGGTGTCACGCTCTCCTGTCTTTCGTTTACCAATGTATCTTTTATTCATATGACGATTATTGTCACTGCATACATTTGAGATGGGAAAGCTCTTATTACCTTAGTGTCTTTTCTCTTTTCCATCTTCAGCTGTTGCCATTTTTTTTTTTTTTTTTTAATTCTCTTACTAATTTTATTTAAAAATATTTTTTATCATTAACTATCTATTTTAATTTTTCAAGTTTTTCTTCCTATTTTTTTTATACACTGTAAATTAATTTTTATACAACTATATTATCATTATTTCTCCGAGTTTCTATCGATATCTATAAAATTCCGGAAGTAATTATTCATCTCTCTCTTCGATAATAAATTAATTTCTCTTTCGTTCCACCTTCCTTTCTTCGTCGGCAACTCTCATATCGTGAGAATGAGGGTTACTCGACTACGTCGTTCGATAGTTGAGGTGTCACGACCTTAAATCCGACCTTCGCGATGAACACTCATATCTTGATTTCGTTTGCCGTCATCGTATTCGAGGATAAGCTCCGTCTTTCCGGTATTTTATGTAAGAAGTATCCTCTCGTTCGTCATACATTCGAGATTTTGCCTTTGATCAACGGCAGATTGGTTGTTCTTACGAGAACGCGCTATCTAAGCTCGCGATCGGCAAAAATACGCGGGTTACCTGATGTTTTGTTATTAGCCGGGAGCTGATTGCGCGTTTTAAAAATAAAATCTCGTTTTAATTGCGAATATGAATTTTCATTAAAGTGACTTTTGATTTAAGCGCAAATAATCAGCGACATGGATAACCGATATATTCCCTCAAAAATGATAGGCACTATGAAAATATGCAAAACATGCAGCGTTCCTCTGTCATCATCTGAACGGCTCGCGTTCATTCGATTCGACACTTTGTGACAACCGTCGGTCGCGCCCGCAGGAATGTCATTAACGCAACGTTTGACATTTCTCGAATGAGCGTGGAAAGCGACATTCATTTCATCGCGTCCGCGCGTTGCGCTAAGAAAAAAAAAAAGCCGGATCACAGTGTGTTTATTCGTCGCATTGCCAAGTATTTCCCGCAATCGAAGCTGATTAAAAATTGTAATTCTCGCGGAAAGTTACTCGCATCGCGAGCGAGCCGAGATGCAACACCGACGATGTAACTGACAGATAAGAGAAGCCGAGTACCGGGCGTTGTTACGTTACGTGCAAATCAGCTGATAATTCTTCGCACGAGCAAATATAAATCTTCACAACTGCGGTTTTATTGTTTTCATTAGCGACTGAGGTTATATAGACTGTGATTTTTCGAAGTAATTACGTGTTTGTCTTTGACTTAAACAAATACTTTCTGAAAGTATGTGTGATGAGACTGGAAGATAAAGAAACAGAGGAAACGGTTAGATTACAAGTCGATTACATTTCTTGAAAAGCTATAGAAGGAAATGACGTCAGAAATGTACTCTTATCAGTAAATGTTTGTGCGTTAATATAATAAAAATTAGTCATTATTGACGCAAGTTATAAAATTGTCAATAGTGAGACCGTTAGAATTATTGAACTAAATTTCTCTTCTAGAATTATTGAGCTAAATTTCTCTTCTAAAATTCATTAGAGACGATAAATATCATGAAAATCAAAATAAATCTATTTAAGATTTTATATTAGCACATTTTTGTATTTTACATATACATGTCTACATTACTTCTTCAAATGTGATTTCTATTCAAAAGTAAAATGACGTGACACATAAAATTATAAATAGAAATCTCACCTGAATTTTATCGTAAATTATAAAAACTATAAGTGCGTTTTAATTAAAATAAATGATATTAAAAAAAAAAAAAAAAAAAAAAAATAACTGGCTAAAAAATAAATATAATTAACACGCGAATATATGGCTATTTATAGCGAATTACAACGATAAATTTGTTACAAGTAGGGCAATATTTCAAATGATTAATGCACGTCACGACACCTATTATTACGTGAATCGATATTGGAATTCAACCTCGATGCGTGGCATCGAGGTTCGAAATTAACGAAATGTCAAACGGCCAGATCGGTTATTCTCGTCACTGACTCGGGTCGGACCAAGTAACCACCAACGTGTGGTAGTCGAGAACACTTTGAACTGACGAGATGTGAGGTAGGTAGGCAGGCAGGCCACCGAGGAATTTCTCTCAAGATCCGCATACACCGAGCGTCGGAAATGAATCGAAGGCACGTGGCCATATAGACGGATGAAACGCAGAATGTTGAAAGAGACAATGACACGCGAGAGTTGGAGGATCGAAGCGATAAGAAGACGGAAGGACTCGGCGCGCAAGAGATCCTGCAATGGGGGCTCTCCGGGGTCTCGAATCGCAAGCGAGCACCGTAAACTGTCACGATGACAAACGAAGGCCGACATGTGCTTGAAAGGCTCGCCAGCAACGCGTTCTAAGCGCGATAATAGCGTACTCGCGGCGAGTAACGACAGATGCTAGCCGAGGAGAAGCGCGGGCTTCCTGCGAGCGATCTCGCGGCAGTTCCTGTATCGTGTTCCTTCGCTCTTTGTCTGTCCACCGCGTTTTCTTCGCTTTCCTCTTCGTCTTACACGTCCGAGACCCCGATGATGCTTACGGTGCGCCGCGGTAAGAGAAAGATCATTGGCACGGAGAAAACAAAGAATACAATGGCCAAAGAATACAATGGTCCATTGTTGCACTTCGGCTATTTGTCGAATAAAGTTAATGATTGACGAGTAAAGGAATCGAAGAGAGAGAGAGAGAGAACGAGAGGGTAACAGAAATAATTTTTTTTACGTGATTTTCTCTCGCGGTGGTCAGCATTGCGGGTCAATGCAATGTTCGATAAATCTCGATCCTAATCTTACCAATAAATTCTTCGATCTATTTGATGTTACATCTTTTTATAGGATAATTATTATGACATATAATTAATAGTTTATTAATTATAGAAATAATTTAATAATTAAAAAATAAAAATTAATTAATAAATAAGGAAGGCCAAGTGTGTGGAGCTCAGACGCGGCACTGAAAGTATAAATTATTATATTCGATTATATATAATAGAACTTTTTAAAAATACTGTCCATTTAAGAAGGTGAAAAGCAAAGTAAAAAGTAAGTAAAACTTTTTATAAATTGATTTTTATCATTCGGGCCTCATTGAATCTTTCATTTTATTACTTTATAAAAAATAAGAATTAGAGAGAATTAAAAAAAATAAACCTTCTAACTTTAAACTTTCATCAACTCTTATGGAATAGAAAAATATATCCGTTGAGAATAATTTTTCCATCTTATCTCGCGAATATTTCGACCTAACTTGTTTGTCGCCGAGACTATCGTTTCGCGTTTGAGTTTCTCGGCTCTCGGGAATGGATTTAATCCGAAATCGGCAATGACAGGGTATTATCCGCAGGCATTGAAATAGAAAGGCGTTGGCAGAAATTCTACTGTAATCAATTTTCACTCGGCATAACTGTCACAATGAGTTTTCGCGGACAATCGTATTTTCTCTAAGCCCATTTTTCCTTGGAGCGCGTCCATTCGCGCCGTCTAGCTGGCAAACCAATGCGCCAGTGATACTTTGGCAGCTGATCGAAGATTAAACGGTGCATCGATGTGGTCTATTTAACGCGGAATCGACGGCCGCGAGAATCTCACGATCATTCCGTCCGAACACGGCGTTCTTCAAATAATTCTCCTCACATTTTCATTTTTATCTATTATGTCAATTATGCGAGTAATAATCTGGATCGCGATTCCATTTCTTAGACGTGAATATTTTTTCACATTTTATTAAAATATTATACAGGGTAGAAAGTTATAGTTACTCCATCACCAATAAACTTCAAAAAAAAAAAAAAAATGTATACGCTTAAAGAAAGTTGAAATATGTTATTCGAGCGCAAAGTTAAATTCTTCGATGTTTAAGTTAAAACTGACATAATCTCGTTACAGAGAGTAAATTATTTCCGCTACTCTCTTCTTCTCGAAGTGTTATGGTACTCGGTTTATTCCGTGTTAATTAATATACAAGATTAATTAAATTTATTGCCGGCGTATGTAATTATGGCCTGACATCGCACAGTCGCAGGCGAATGATGTGAATTTTAATTAACCGCAGTGTCTCTCCCTTCAGCATTCGACATAAATTTCCATATCTGTATTCGCGGATGGTGGTAGCCTAAGTATGTACAAATGTGGTCATGAATGTAGCAATAGTTGCGCTAACAACCGCACTCCGTCGTACTATCTTGCTTGCGTTGAACGCGAGCATTTGGCTGAACTTAATTATCGTCACTTCAAAAAAAAAAAAAAAAAAAAAAAAAAAAAGTAAACTTTGAAATTTGACTCGCCAAATAAATCGATGAAACTCGCGTCATGTTCCGCCAATTATCGGCAAAGTTGACGCTGATTGTTGGCGCGGATTTAATAAGGATTAATAAGCGTACGGACGCGACGCGATCGATGACCAACGTCCGGTCCGGTGCAACATCGAAGGTTACAACGCATATCTCATTACGCGCGCTGCACGTCTCCGCGACTGTCACACGCGACGCATTAAAGCGTCGAATGGCAAAGGTCCTTCTCGAAACCTTGTAATAGTTGCATCGAATTGCTGACAAGTTGACGCTTGCAATCGACTTGCAGCGGAATTCGCGAAAGCAATTAGCGGTGGAATTTTCACGTGCAAAATAATCCGAGCTCGTTGCGAATTCACTTATGTGATCGCAAAATTGAAAAAAAAATATTTCCATTATTCGCGATGATGTATTATATCGATGACTCGAAATAAGAAAACGCCATCATCGTTCTTGAAAGCGCAAACCAAACTTGACGTAAATTATTTTCGCGGCTTCCTGACTACCTTGACGTAATTAAATCGATAATACAGATAAATTAGTGTAGAAAGAAACTGAGAACGCGAGGTGTTGGAAGAGAAAACGTCAACCGCGGTTAAAGATATTCTCGCCCGTAGTTAGCAAACTCCAATTTGATCGATCGACGGATCGAAGAGAGATCTGTTTAAATTCTAAATGCACGGTTAAGAAATCAATCGTTTGTGGAAGCGAGTGATTTAGGTGTTGCACTTTCGAACGATAGCATCGAGGTATCAGTCACGTGCCAACATGCGGTCCACGTGTCTTGTAATTCTCTATTAATGCTAGGTATGGCGAGGCAATAAATATTCGTATATGGCGAGTGTGTGTCGATACGGATCGTTGTATAGCCCGAGGCATTGGGGATAAAAACATTTGGCTATTCGTGGAATAAATGATATATTCATAATGTATTTTAAATATTAACTGCGTTATTAATTATTGCGATATTAATCCTAAAATAATTTTCTCTTCTATAACAAGATTTTCTCTTCTATAAAATAAATTTTATTTTATAAAATTGACGTTACGATAAATTTTATTCTCGAAAAGAATAAACGTCAAAAAGAGTGAAATATTTTATTTATATCCAACATTATTATAAAAATATGTACTTGGAGAAATAAAAATTTTGTCGATGTTAATTTCAAAAAACATTTTCAGCATAAAAAATTAATAAATTAAATTAAATAAATTATTAAGTAAAAGTACAATTATTAAGTGAAGTTAGTGGGATAGTTCGGTGAAGCGAGTAATAGCGAAAACTATAAATCGCTCGGTTAGATTGAATTAAATCTGCGAAGCGTATCGTAATAGAATCTGGATCTGTTAATGTGTCAAACAAATCACCGGTAGTCCGGTGAAAGTGCTAGAAACCTATCAAACGCGATGGGCTACTTCGGCAGTTGCATATGTGTGTGTGACCTTACTTTCGTGCGTACTTTTTGTTTCGTTGGAACGCAATGAAAGTCGTCCCGCCAGGTTTTTTTTTTTTTTCTTACCGAGCCGAGTTGATTCTTTTCGCGATTATCGATAACGCGTCTTATATAACATAACAAGTTCACTGTAACGGCGAGAGTAAACTTCCAAAATATTTTACGCGAATATCAAGCTAATCTTCTTTAAAAAAACAAAAAAAAAAAAAAATATGATTAAACAATAAATATAAAATATTAAGCAAGTACACTTCAGAGTTAATTAAAATTTTTTATATAAAATAACAAGTTACGCGTTTCATAATTATATCGTAAAATGTATGTATATATATATAATATTGTAACAGATATATACATGACAGTCTACAATTCGTCCATTTGATTCGGTTGATTACTCTTGCTAAATTGCTCAAGTACAGCGAATACAAAATACATATTGTGGGAGCACTGCATCTTCGACAATAAAAAGGCTAATTCGATACAGGCCTGTTTAAGACACAATACGATGCTCAAGATCGGGTTATTAAATCTCAAGATACCCGGTAGATCATAGTCCATTCAATTAGGCAATCATCAGTATCATAACTACGATATACGGATGTGCATATTGACCCACTTAGCTGCGGTACATATGGTCAATGCATGATACATGCTACTGCAGGCGATGTCAATCATTGAAATGGATAACGGAAGAGGGTTTCGTACAAAGTCCAATAAGTTGAAATGAAACTTAATCACCGGAAGGCGCTTGAAACTTTTACGTTTTAACTGTCTCGTTAAATATTTCTTCCATTTGATTTTCCAATCTCGTGTAAAAAGACAAAATATAAATTATCCTACATTTCCGAGAAAGCGTTACGATCAAGCTTGACACGTTTTTCCAACGTTTTCGAAAAAAACTCAAAATTTCTACGTTTAAGCTTATCAATTTTCGCGCCAAGTAAAAAAGGAATAACCGAGGGACGAAAAACATGCTTTCATCGCGATTTAAACGCGATCGTGATGCATGAATGCCTTTCAATTACTCGCGAATTGTCGAATAACTCGAATAACGCTTTCGCGTTATAAACGCGAATAAAGTCAAGGAAACGTCTACTGATTTACGCGAGTAGAAGAATAATAGGGAGAGAATGGGCCCGCCAACACTCCACACACCTTCTTTCGAAACAGGAGCTATCCGAGAATCGACAATAGTTACGATGAAAGACACCTGATATGATAAAGCCATCATTCAATTACGCGTTACCGGCGCGATTAAAGTGCGCTTATTATTGGTAGAAAGGAGCATTGAAAAGCATCATGTTGCACACTTTCCGGCGCGAGAGACGAACGATCGTGCGATCGTTGATAACCTCGCGATAGCATCGTCTCCGTCGTCGTGGTCGTTGGCAATAATCTCGAGAAAAGACGAGAGACGAAGAAGAAACATCGTATATTCTTTCCGAGACACTCGCCGGCGTGTAGCAATTAATTTCTTTTTTTAATATTCATACGCCGCTCTTGAAAAACGTTCTCCTGCGACTTTCTATGCGACAACGACGTCCCCGTCTGCTTGCATATTAACCAGGTAAAAGCGCCGATGATTTCTATCGCGTCGCGCGAATCAAATTTTTCAAGAAATTTCGCGGAAGTTTACGCTAAAACAGCGTCTCGAATGTTTTATTGATAGATACACGGCGCGTCGCTTCTTCAAAGTCTAATGTCACTATGCGCGACATTAAAGTTCCGACATGAAAAAAATGTTCGTATCGGTAACACTTGATCTTTTTCCTATGTAAATATGTGTAAATTTATCGATGCGTCATAATTACATAGAAAATAAAAGGAAAATTAAAATGTAATAAAATATAACAAAAAATATAAAATGATTTTTAATTGATATTTTTTTTTTAGAATCTGGGTTGGAATTTTATCTGCATATATCATATTGAAATAAATATATTACAGAGTGTCCAAATTTTTCTAACAAAAATGATCTTTCTAAGATTTAATTTTTTTTTTTCATTGTGTGATTGCAATGATTAGGATTTATCTTAATTAAACCGGATTGCGAAACACACAAATAAATACAAACGCAAATTGGAAGAATTTTCTCAAGCGGATGAAGAAACATACCGTTTGTGACGAAGCGATATAAGTGTACTGAAAATTGCGTCTTATACGTCTGTCTCCGATGTGGCGCGAATAAAATCTACATACGAAAGAAGCCCGCGCCTTTCGTAATCGCACACTCGCGTGTAATCGTAATCGCCGCACGGTTTCTACTACACGCGCGCATTAATGAAGAGGAATGCATAATCGCCGACCATCGCGTGACGACTAACATTACTCGTTCGCATTAAAAACGTCTGCTTTGGCCAACCGATCCGAAATTTCATCCCGATCCCATATAAGCCGCGTCGGATTGCAGCAACTTGAAATGGGATTATGCCGATTGCGCGGGCGCACAATCGAGTCACAATAGGATTACAAGCGCGGGCAGGAGCACCGAAACTCGAATTCGGGAAACTCTTCGCGTGAGCGGAGAGTCCGAACACATTACGACACATCACGTAATTCGCATAATCGGCCAAGTCCGGGATTAAACCCTCGACGAGAGACGACGATACGAGGGCGGACGACGAGAATTTCACGGCGTACGTTTCCCTTCACGGTTAATTTGTACACGAGTAGTGTGTGCTTACGACGACGTACGTACGCGACACAATTTCGTTGCGGTAAAGAGGTAATTAGGAAAGAAAGGAAATCTTTCACGCATGCTCGAGGTACACGTCGCGCGTTTTTGCAAACGCACAATAATGGATATTACACCGCGAGCGTGGTTTTGATACCTCGAACTTTATGCAGCTATAAAATTCTTACGTGACGCGAATGTCACAATAATTGTGGCTATGAGTTTCAGGAAATTCGAAATATATAAAATAATGTATGCAGAGAGAAGGAAATATACAGAATATATGAAAAATAATACAGATAAATATCTGTACAGTGTTGTAGGAAAAAAAAAATTTTAATTTCAACACTAACTTATTTCAAACTCTGTTTAATTCACATACACTTTCCATAAGCGCTTTCAGAGAATACATTCTTAAGTAGATGCTCAAGGTTAATGCTCGTTCTCATACTATGATTTGAAAAATTTCAAATTACAACTGATATTCTTCAGAAAGAAACTGTCCTATGAGTAAAAACTTAATAAAAGAATTCATAAAAGAATTTTATCTCTCATTCTTGAAAAGCATTTTTCCATTGAAAATTTTGCCGTCGACTCATCGAGAGATGTTCTCGTATTAGTATGCAGTATTAGTCAATGTCATGGCATTCATAGTGACTCAACATTCGATGTCATAACATCATACGATGTGATATAATACCGCGATGGACTTTATGACATTTAGATAATCGAATGACAATCGAAACTTCAGTTTTTTTTTCCCTCTCTTTTCAGCATTATAAATTTAAACATAATTCTCAGTACAGTTGACTGTATACTACGGATATTTGTCAAATCCGATAGGACAGAAATCCTCGGTGGCCAAAAATTGCATATGTCAAGGCGATTATCGAAGCTAAAGATTCGTCGAGCAAACGTGACTAAGAAAGGAAACGATGTGAGGAACTTGGCCGGAAAGAAAAGACGAGCCTGAGCGACTAAGAATAGTAGCAACGACGACGTCGAAAGTCTTGAAGACCTCGAATCGGAAAGATAGAGAAGCACGAAGGAAAAGAGGTAAGAGAAAAAAAAAAGAATTATTTTTAACATGTTCTAGAAAAACTTGTAAAAGTAAAAAAAAAAAAAAAAAAAAAAAATCGCAGTGCATTAAATATACAAAACAAATTAATATGATATCTATAAATGTATCTTAAAAATAATGCAATATATTGTAAATTAGAATTTAAAAAAGAATTAATATTAAAATAAAATAAAAATATTTATTAATTATTTCGTCGAACAACAACGTTTGCGCGAAAAGAAGTTTCAAAAATAAAAATATACGAAAGAGCGAGACGCAACCTTCTTGAGAGAATCCTTCTTGTGAAAGAAATAGAGAAACGAGAATGAATAATAGCGGCGCAAAGTGAAGAATATGAGAAATGGGACTGTGGTGCCTCTGCTGTATTACAAGTGGCAATGGTTATCGCTTTCAACATTCGTGTACGGCAACGATCGTGCTGTGGAGTTCACGTTACGGCGATTCGAGATTGTTAACCCGTATAAATAGAGGAATAATCTGCGTCCAACAAACACCACCACGCGCGGCAGCGATTAATTCTGCGAAAAAGACGCTATTATTATCCTCATCGCGCACACGCACGCCCTGTCTCTTACGTAATCCTGCTATTATTGCAAAGAGGCCTTACGTAAAATCGCGACGACGACACTCGTTCACGCATAAGTGTCCTTTCATCTTCGAATATCTATAGACTTAATACTTTCTTCGAAAGAAGCTATCCCGCCGTGACTCTTAACAAGAATGACGGATAAAGCGGATGTTGCCTGATGATATCGAAGCGCGCGTTACGTTTTATCACGGTCAAGTTTACGTCACACGTTCCTCGCCAAAAACTAACACGATAATAGATAATCTCGTTGAAAAGTTGAATTTTGTGAGAAGAAAATTTGTCTAATATAAAACGCGATTATGTACGCTTTTTCCAATTGAGAGAAATGTTGAAAGAGCGAAGCGCATTCGCGCGAAATCCGAGCACTAGGATCGTGTCGGTACTGCCGAGAGAGACCCACGTTTTCTTCCGTAAACACCCGTTTCGTGTACGGATACCACGTTTTACCCATGTTTTGCTCGTGAATGTATGGCATCCCTTCGGGCGAATCATCGAGGCCGGAATCTTAAAAGCGTGCAACCAGTCGCGCATACGTTTCTCCATATGAAAGATATCGCAGAAATAACACGTTACGTCAGTAACCACGATCTCTGGCCTAATGTATACACAAGAAGAGAGCGCGCATCACGGTTACCCAAAGTTCAGATCCGAGTATTTCAACAGAGACCCCGCGAGAGCCTCGGAGTGCCCGTTAACCTCGGAGAGAAAAGGCATGGAGAGCGATTGGCAATTAATACAGCGATACGGCAGTGCCAGTGTGTGTATGTAATGCCGGATGATTATACTGTAATCGGGCGGAAGCAAATAGAGCACAATGTAATTGCTGCTAATTAGCATAACCGTACTTCATTCAACAATTACTAGAAATGTACGAAAAAATTCGATTCGTAATCTCTGACAGTTTAATGTTGTTCAAAATCGTGCATTTATTAAACGCATATTTTCCTCATCGAAATAAAGCGCTTACTCTTATACGTGTTTAGAATATTTAATTAGTGGTATCGATGAAGAATCGACGGTTATCATCAGCCTCTGTTGACCCGGAATCAATTGGAATTGATAACGAAATATTGAATCGTCCGAGCGCGATTAGACGATTTCGTTTATAATAAATGAAGAAGCGCTTGGCTCTCAAGTTACGACGATTCCGGTACCTTTGTTGAGATGCGCGAGGTTCTTAAGAAAAAAAAAAAAAAAATTTATCGGTATTGCGTAATCGACAATAGAGAGAAAGCGGCGAGGAAGATCCAGCCCGTTTGACATGGGTATACAGGCGGCGTCGCTACTTCACAGGATAGCTCTCGTCTCGCCACTTCGCTCCATTCCTCGACACTGGACGCGATTTAAAAAATAAAAGAAAAGAAAAAATCGAGAAGAGAGAGAGAGAGAGAGAGAGAGGAAAAGGGAAAAAAAAGAGCCATCGACGGACGTGCGCGCTTATATGTCGGTTGCAGCCGGTTTTCGAGATTCTATTCCCGTCCTTGCGAAGCGAAGAGACGCGCATCACGTACGACGCGATGCAACGCGAAACACGTATGCAACGAATGAAGGGAGCACTTACTAAGGCCAGTAAAACGGCGTGCACAATCGCGCATGTGGCCTCGGCCGAATCGAGAAGGATAAACAAATGGAAAAGAGACACGGAACGTGTCTCAACGCGAATCGTATTCGCGGCTGATTTGTTGAAGACGTCTTCTCATTAACGGTCAATGATAAACAGCTGTTGGAGTTATATGGCTGAATAATGACGGCTAACGAGTAATGAATTGAATATGTCTTCTATTTATTTGCGCATCAATATATCTAATATTTTGTCTTTCAAAATATATATATATATATAACACATCACTCAATAAGTCCCCGGTCTGACACATTATGTCAACATTGTTGACAGACCCACGTGATTTCTAAAAAAAAATTTGTTTTTCTTAGTTAGACCGGAGACTTATTGAGTGATGTGTTATATATATATATATATGTATGTATTAATATATAAGATATTTTTATACGAAAAATTAATGTATTAACATTTAACAGAGCTAACGTAATGAAGATTAGAATTTGCCATTACAGCCGTCAATTTACGAGGCGCATCAAGCTGTCAAAATTACACCACCGTTAACATTATTAACGCGATACTCGTCACGTCACGGCATAATTCGCGACGCTTAATTCCCACGCGCTGATTTATCACGAGCGCCAAGTTATTTCGCCCTGCGGCGTAGATGAGCTACCAGTTTTGAAAATTACGTTGCATTTACCAACCATCGTTTATTTTCGCACGTCGCATCGTGCGGTATTGCTTCGCGTTACGTCATCGACCACGATCGATTATTCGAACTGTAATGTCTTCTTGGGAATTACAATTTCATTATATTCACGAGACTTCGGACGAGGGAGGGAGAGGGGAGAGGGGGAGGGAGAGGAGGAGCACGGGTTCACGTAGAAAGTCATTCCACCGGTTTGACCGTAAGACTAAACGACTCGCTTGCTGCCGCGCTACCGGTGCGTTAGTGCGTGCACACATGTATGCACATACACGTGCGTTTGCGCGGAATGTCATAGCGCGCGAAACTAGCTCGACGAGAAATAGTAAATTTATTCTTAGACCATCCGCTTCTCCCCCCCCCCTCCCCTCCCCTCCCCTCCCCGTCGTCGCTGCTCTATAATCGGTCTCTCTACTGTAGTATCGATTTGTCGATTTAGTCATCTGTGAAATTTCCATCGTGAACGCGCATCAACAATACACTCGACAATTTTCTTCAACCGTTTCATAAATGATGTGTTTCGTATGAATCAATATAGAGTTTCACTGAAACTTAGCGTACGTCTAAGTGGCACGATTGTCATCGTTTCCTCCTCTTATACATTCTTATTCCGGTGTACATCTTATACATCTATATCCGGTCTCGATTTTTCATATTTCTCGTTAGCAATTTAATTTAATTTATATAGCGTTATCACGTAATTAAGAAATTCAAGATGTACATTAATACTAAGGCAAATTATAAGCAATATATATTTCACGTAAAAAAAGACATTTTCTTAAGAATTTATTGAGAAGAAAACCGAGAAATGTCAACTTAATAAATACCAAATAAATAACGTCTAATTTATCGGCAAGAATAGCGAATCAGCTGTTTATGAAGAATCACGTATCACGAATCATGATGCGCTTTGACAATAATATCATTCGTCTTGCTCAACCGCGACGTCGCGCAACACGATATTATGAGAGGCACGTATCCGCGATTTCGCGTAACGATCAGCCGCAACAGCCGTCGACGGATTCGCCATTAAAGATACAAACGGCCATTCCCAGTCTTTCTCTCCGTCTCTTTCTTTCTCGCAAAAACAATATCTCGGCCGCGAAAAATATGGACCGCGCGCTTGTGTGACACGAAGAGATTTCGTGTAATTTAATTTCCTGTTCAGTTGCCTGCATTGTCCGAACGATTGCGCTTCGGGATGAACTCGGTCAAACGGAAGTGCCGTATGAGCACGCGCTTCTAACCGTTAGCAAGTGTAGAATTATTTCACAATGGGTCTTCCCACGTTTGACTCAGCAACAGAGGCAAAGAGGGAGGTAAGGGAGAGAGAAGAACAGGATTCGTACATACAAATGAACGGGATACGAGTTGAAACCACCATAAAAGGAACTCCACCTGTGTGTGTCGGAACTTTTCATTGAATCTCTTACTGCCGTAGGGGCTACGAACCCCATCCTTGTCGGCCATTTACATGCTATTATCAAAGTGTGCCGAGGAAGCTATTTTTGCTATCACGCGAATGCAATTTGATAAAAGCTGGATGGGACGTTTCGCGTAAAAATGAAAATTATTAATTGCTGTAGAAATAAATTCTTTTCACGGAGCGTATAAAACTATGTGAAAAGCGATGTACATTAGATTTTCAAACATAATTCAATGTATGCTTGATTTCCGACATGAAAATATATGTCAAGAATATATAAAAATGTAATGTAATAAATGTAATAAATGAGAGATGATCCAATTTAAATGTTTCGATGAAAATTAATTCAGATATGCGGCAAGAATATAAACGACAAAACTGAAATTTATCAAAAATAATTAAATTATCTATTGTACTTGTATGATATTTTGATTTTAGATAACGATGCTATTTTTGTCGAAATCGAATAAAATTCGCATAAAGGCACGATGGTGGATAAAAAGAAATTAATTTTTCTACAGATGACACATTTGCATACAAGGATAGCGCAATAAAATTGCACGTGGGACGACAAATGCTACATTGCACAATGCACACGGTGACCACATACTCATAACTCAGAGTACAAATACGCCATTTTTTCGCTGATAGATTCCATTATTAACTCGTGAACAATCGTGATACGCGCGCGAATCTACTCGATATTCCTTCAACAACTTTCTACAATATATAAAAATTACTTTTTCCGTTGTACATAATTGTATATCTTTTAATATAATGTTGTGTATCTGTAAAATTTGATATACTATTTTACCTGCTCGATATAAGGCAAAAATAAACTTTCGCTTTTATAAATGTTTACAGCGCTAATAAATATTATAGTTTCTCAACTTTTAATTGCGCAATGATTAAAGTTCCTGGAAGCAAATATGTACTTACTAATTGTGTATACTGACATTCCATATAACAAATTACACAATCTAATAAGTTGAAGTTTACATTTATATAAAGTAATATAATGCAGATATAACAAAGGAAATCTAAGAAATCTAAGATGCTTCAGATAGCTGATTCAGTCAATATAATTGCGCAAAGAAAGAGAGAAAGAGAGAGAAATATAAATGTTTAGAAGTGCAGAAATACAATCGTCCGAGTGAGCCAAACAGGATACAGGTGCGAGTCGGGCGAGAAAGTGAAAGACACGTCGAAACCAACGCGAGTCGCCACGTGGCTGTCGATATACGCCGCCGCCAGCCGATTTGTAGATCGCTCAGTTAGCGAGCGAGGGATGCGGGTGCCCCTTCAAGGGGGCACGCACAGCTAAATTTAAATATACCGCTTCGTGTATCATTAACGAAATGCATCCGCAGGCGGATCGACGACAAGCGGACGTGTGGGCCGTGCGGCGTATGTTACACGTGCGCCCTACCGATCAGCTGGCCCGCATACGCGTAGCGGGGGAGAGAAGAGGAGGACGAGCGCTCCCCCACGTTCGACCGCGATCGACCGATTTCTCGGCCCGTTTCACGGTATCTGTCACCCCCTGTCGTCCCGAAAGCATGTCGATGTATATCGCCGCGTGTGGGTCGCACGGCTCTCCAAGGTTGTTTTAAAATTCACCCCACCGAGAGGGAACGGCACGGTCTCCCTCCTCCCTACCACGTTTCCTCCCAGCCCTTCCGCCGTCATTATGCATATTATTACGGTTGCTCATGATTGCGCTCGACCGTGTGCGAGATTTTAACGCGTTGCGAGTACACGCGTGTTTATGCCCGTACATTTGCGGAAGTATTCTTTTATCGGGATACATAACTCTTTCTTTCTCTCTCTCCCTCTGTTTCAAATTAAATATAATTTTTTAAATCAAATATAATTACAATGATTGACGACAAATAGGAATAATAGTCTAAGCGTTATTAATTTATATATATATATATATAGATATATGTATAGAGTGTATCGGAAATTTCGTACGATTATCTAAATCGATATATGCATGCGGTTGTAGATATTGACAAAATAAAATCTAAATTTAGATCGTTATTGCGCCGATCTTTTAATCACCGTTCGCCCGCTCAATCATTTTATCAGTCATCAATCGAGCACGTCAAATATCACGAGACGTCTATCGAGTAACTATAGACCATAACCAATCGCGTGCTCCGGGACATTTTCGCGTGGAAAGGCACATCCGCAATTCCATAAACACGAGACGCAATACTTTTTCAGGCATCTACAAGCGACTAAGTATCAGGTGAATCGAAACGCAATCGTCGATGCCGTCGCGTGGCGTTTTCCTGCGACGAAGAAACGAAAGAGCGATCGCAATTCGACGTCACGATCACGCGAGAGTGACAGATACGCCTCGCGTCCGCCGTTGCGTCTCGTTTTCCGGCGCACTTGCGTCAAAAACGCGCGAAATTTCCGCCGTCATGTATGGCGAATACAAACACACGTGGATTTCTTGAATGGAATTATTGCGCGGCCTGCGAGCAGGCGGCTCATTCTCTCCGCTCTATCTCCGTCATTGTGCTCGATAGAAGCACGCAAGTAAATGCGTTTGAAAAAAAAAAGAGTTCAAGGAGCGCGAGCGATATGAAACAATAATATTGATAAATACATAGAAAGAGTATTTAGCGTAAATTGTTACATTTGAATAATCAATCTAAAAATCTTTCGTACATAACTGTTACATATTATATATAATTTTAATATATCAATTTTTAACACTAGAGAGATTATTCTCGCTTGTCAAAAAAACCAAGATCCCTTCTGATAGAATGACGGATAAAAAGCAGATAAGAAGGGGTAAGGATAATCGAAGAGGCCAGAGCAACCGGCCATCGATAGAAGGGACGGCAAGAGTCGATCGGAAGGGCCATGATGCACAACCGCCGTTGCTAGATACATCCTCGGGTAGATAGAGAGTAGATAGAGAGCGAGAAAGAGAATCTTGAAAAGAACGAAGCGAAAGCGAGAAGAAGAACAGGACTGAGCAGGAGAGAAGGAGAGAGGAAGGATGCGAGTACCAGCAAGGGACAGAGACAAGAGACGCGCGAGCGGCGTATCTCTCCCTTCTCTTCACCGAGGGTGGCGGAAACTATGCGATCGATAGTTGAATGCCCTCCAGTTGACATGCGTATCCCCTACCTGCTCTCCTACACAGCCCGGCCATGATAACTCTTCCTCCTGCTCGCTGCGTCCCTTCGTCTGCCCTTCTCCCCTCTTTCCATCCCCCTCCCAACCGTTTCTCTTTCCTTCCTTCCTGCATCCGTGTCGCATGCTCGTGCGAAAAGCAATCGTATCTCGAGTACGCAATTAGAAGAAGAGAGGAAGGGGGAGAAGAGATTTTTCACGGCGATACATCGATGAAATCGACGAGGCGGAAAGAAAAGCGAACGTATTGGACGCGATCGGACAGAAATCGTCAGCGAATTTTCTTCGCACGACGTAGCTTCGCTTATCTGCGTAAAATGCAATTTCCACGTTTCTCTATCCTTCATTCTTTTTTGATAACTATACATTTTGATCTCCGTATTTAAGAATTAAGATATTAATCCAATAATAAATATTGTCAATTATTTTTGATTGGTGTTTTCCTCGTTATTTTTCATGTTAATCGAATAAAGATATTCACATTATAGTCATTCAGACATTTGTATCGAGAGGCCGATTATTCAATTGTTCAATCATTAATATGTAAAAGCTAAAATGCCTCATGACGTTATAAGAGCGCTAATTAATAGATTAATGAAAATTATATCGCAATTAGCCGAATATTGTTGAGCATAAGGTTATTATTAGAGTATGTTTATTAACGCGAAAAGCAAAAATAAAATTTTACATCGAATGATTGAGCAATTAATTTAATCGATAAAAGGTCAATTCTATGAAAAAGGAATCGCGGCAAAAATAGTGTGTTAATTTTCCAATTTACAGACAAGATTCGTGATTTAAAAAGTCTTACAAGACTTTCAGACTTGGTCGGGGATAATAATTTTAGCGCGTACAAAATCGCAATTTTCTTAACGTGCAGCACGAAAATGCCGTTAACGTGCCTTTATAGAGCGCGACGGTGAAATTGCGCGGTAGCGTTAAGAGGAATATGTTGTTTTCCGCGAATTATGAAAGCCGCAAGGCGTACCTTTCTTTTGTGTCGCGTTAATCGGCGGAAAAGGCTTTCGCGTTTTCCTTCCACGCGGGACGAATGTTTCAAACGTTACGATAAATATAACGAGCGTAACACACGCAGAAACGCGGAATATATAAATAATCGGCGACTATATCGGCGCGTATCACTTTATTACGCGTTTACAAAGAGGCCCAAGCTAAGCGCCGATTAAAATCGATATCTTATCAAAGTTTCGCGATAACGTCGACCTCTCCTCGAAGACGTCACATTCTTTAGAGTCAGATCGATGTTTTCTAAGAGCGAAATTTTTCCGTAAAGTTCGTAACGATTAAAGTTTGGAATTTTATTAATTTACGACTCCAATCAGTAACACCAAAGACAAAATAGAGTCAATTAATCTAGGAAGAAGTCTCGATAAAAAAATATTATGTATGTGTTGTAAATCGAGGAAGTTTTCATCTGTGTTTCGTAATTTTATAAACTGACTTTAAGAAAAAAAAGAGAGAATATTAAATTAAAATATATGTAAATGACAATATTGATTATATCATAGTGTTATAATTATTTATTTCAAGCCTAAGATTATTTATAATTTTAATTCACTCGATCATTAATTAACTCCGTCGTCATTTTCGATTAAATGAAGAGAAACCTGCCTGGTTGCCAAAAGATATTGCGTCTCGAAGCAAACTCGAGATCTCGTTGAATTTTAGTTGAAAAGGTCAAGCGTCATCGAAACTATATCGCATTTTGCATTATGTAGATACACGATCTTTTCTGGATCACATTTATCTGGCAATTCTTTAATCCAGCTCAAACCGCGACAGATATTATCGAATTGTCATCCATCAGTATGTCAAAAATACGCAAACTAAATGCGATATAAAACTTGAGAGATATATCTCTTCCACAGTTTGCTATCATATGACACGAAAAATTTTGCAAATAATAATAATAACTCTATTTATATCTTCATATCTGTATGTCAAGAAAACAATATTTCATCTAAATTTATCGTATCAAATCCTTGAAGAAAATACTTATGGCAAAACGATTGCCAAGACAGAAGGAAATAGGTCGGTAAGAAATGAGCCGCACTAACGGCGAACGTCATTCTAACGCGCAGGATATCTCGTGATGTTGCTATTATGTCATCATAGAGCGCAGCCTGTTGACGTCAATCGATCTATGTCGGTCGAGAGCGCGCAAATGCCTCGCATGGCAAACGCAAATGCAGGGACGCGGGAAAGAATTGTTTATGCCAACGGTAACGATCAATCGATGCGCGCAATCACAATTCCGATAAATTAGGCATAAGCGTGCATTCTCGAGATAAACAATCGCGACCGTGACGCACGTCCGGGAATTGTGATTTGAATCGCGAGTCATTATCATATGGTTTCGACGTTTTACAGTCGTCGTTTTATCGCGGAAAAAAAAAATATATATATGATCGACCGTAAAATGATAATATTATACGAGGCGAAAAATAAAATTACAATTTGTCTCATTATTCGCGTGCGCTTTGTGCACGCGATTGTGTAATTGTGTAAAAAAGCAACCGGGAGTAAAATAATACGTTTGTTGTGTGTTCCTGGAGCGAGAATTATCTACTAAAAGTGTCATTTCCCAGGCAGGTTATAATTTTCACGAAAACGGTGTTACTACGCGTCGCGTCGTTAAATGCAACGCGACCTAGAACTGTCATTTCCCATGATACGCGAGTGCCACATAGTATAGAAATCCGGACAGCTCTTATTTGATGTTTGCACGTATCGTCGGATTCCATTGATTTCCTCCCTCCGAACTGAATCTTCCACCTCCACGCGCGTGAAATTTCATTTAATTGTATTATCTACTAATTTTATCAGATTACCTTGTTACATATTCACTAAAAATTTAATTATTATATTTTAAGATAATTTAATTATTATCGTAATATTATAATTTAATTAATATCTTTCATGTTACAAAAATATTTAATAACTTGATAACTTGCAGCATAAGTTCTATTTCATTGCATTTCGTGGAAAGAAATAATTGTCATATCGCGTTCCAGCGATGTATATTTGAGAAAATATAATTTAAAAAAAACGCTCGCATTGCGTTCTAAGATCGATTGCATGCGTGAGTTTTATCGACGCAATGATAAAATTGGCTATTATGATGCTATGATAATATGGGGTTGTGTTGGAACGAGATTCACACGGATAGACCGATTGAGCGAAAAATCATCGAAAGAAAAAATTCGTACCATTGAACTGAATTTAATATCGAGAAAAAAATCACGAGTGGCATCGAATAAAATGACGATTAAGAGGAACGTAAACGATCGATTCCGAAAATTAATCCCGTAACGATGCTAATTACCCTAACGTGATAGATGTGGGTCGCTTAGCTTTTTGCGCCGGCGTTCTCTCTCGCGTGTCAAAAAACCTTCGTAAAATATACGGCGCCAGTTTATCTTCCGCAATTCTTGCAGATTTCCTGCTCGCTGCGAGAGCGCATCGCATGCGTCGTTCTACCTGCCTACCTGCATACGATCGATGACACGGCATCCTATATCCTCATCTTTGCTAATTTTTTTTTTTTAATAACGGAAAAATATTTCTCTCGACAGGGAGACAGGAATGTATTTATTTATTTATTTTTTTTTTTTTTTTGATAAAAGATAATTTAATATAAATCGCATCTTTTCTTGAAAATCTTTCTGCTAGATACGAGACGAGCAAATGGACAAATAAAATTTATCAGTGTTATCGAGAAATTACATCGGTAAATATTGCACGACTTTACGAAATCGTTACTCCTTGTGACAGTATCGGGACAAGTCTATGTTAAAGATTAATGCGAGTAAACTCTGATATTAAAAAATAAATAACATGTTTGACTTATGTCCAATTTTCTGACAGACAAGATATAATTTTGATTTTTAATAATAATTTCAAAAGTGACATATGTGACTTAACTTATGTCAACGTCATCAAAAATCTGCCGTTATGATAAGAGGTATTAATCCACAGGGGTCATTTAAATACGAAATATTAATATGCTAAAGACGTAGAGATTTGCCTCACTTTTAACTTAAAAAAAAAAATATTATTATTTAAAAATTTTTATATTATAAATAAGATATTAATTTTCTAATTATATAAATTTTGTTAAATATTACATAAATTAATTATCAAACAAATTCTCTCTGAAGCACACATATATGTACAATAAATGTGTGGTTGGAGTCGTCTTTAATTGAGCTGAATATCATTAGCTAAAACCATAATCCATAAAAATAACACGACGCAGAGCGAGCATTGTGCATGTCGACGGCTCCTCTTTATGTTCCAATTCGTCGTAGGTAGAAATACACGCGACAATAGTAATGACATTTTCAATTGTCCACGAGATACCCTCCGCGCCGCGTCCGGCGAAAGAGAAACACGTCCCATTTCTGTCTATCAAGCAGCCCGGCGGTGGTAGACATAGACAAACGATGCCAGGACACTATCGATTACCAGGCTGCTGCCGCGACATAGCCTCTTCACTCTAACTCTGGTCAGCGAGTTCTTGTTTAAGCGCGCGTGTGCGTACGATCTATGCGTTTTTTCTCCTTCCCGTGCGTATTCATCGACGTTAAAATAGAGAGACACTCGTGGAACATACGAGAGAGAAAGAGAAAGCTTAAGGGATGAAAAATACAATACACAACACACATGGGGAGGAAAAGAAGGGAAAGTGATTGGACTGTCTTTTTAAAATTAAACCGGCACCTGCTCTCGCCAGGGTTCGTACGATATATAGCGGATTTTGCTTTAAACGTCATCATGACATAAAATATCATTTAAAGAGAGTGCTAAGATTAATTTTAAATACTTTACTAAATTTAGAACGCGGTTTATTAATATACAAAAATATCACGTTAAGTTTATTACTTCTTTGGTCTAATCAAATTTATTGTCACAATTTTACAAAATAATTAATGTGAGATTACTTTGACACTCCCAATTTTTTTGATTAAATAAAATTTAATTGATTAATTATAAAAATATAATTAAATAACAAGAGAAAATTTATATACATTTTACAGATAAAAACTCTCCGAAATTTTTCTTTCCTAAAAAAAAGTTTTTATGAATTATGTGATTGCCGCAAAAATCATGTTTGAATTTCTGGCAAAAAAAAAAAAAAAAAAAAAATGGTAAAAAAATTCGATACGTGAGAAAATGCTAGTACGCATTTACTCTCGATTCTGTGTCTATGCCGAGAACGCAGAATGTTAGTCGCACGCGTAAAAATTTAATCAGACTTCAGCGAGCTATGCACGTAAAACGCTCGTTATAGCAACCGGCTGGCAAATACTAAATGAGAGTTATCTGTCTTGGCCATTATAAATAATTCTTTCATAATTAATGGGAAATTTTGCGCGCAATTACTTTTCACGATCGAGCACGTATGTACAGCAGAATGAAATTTGTTTCGCTATTAGAAAATCATTTTGCTCTCGTTTCAAATGGAAAACGTTGTATCTCTTCATTTTATATATGTATAATCAAGATTCTATAAATTTTTTTTTTTTTTTAATGGGAAGAGATAAACAAATGTAAATACCGTGATCAAGTCGGTAATATAACTTTTAAACATCTAGAAACAAAATATTTTTTAAATGACGATACATAGATGAACGTACTGTATCTTATTATAATACATTTAAATGCAACTCGTCCTATGTGAAAAATATATTTACATTTTATTTTAAATAATCTAGATATTTAAAAATCATATATATGTATATATCATAAATAATTGTAAATACCTATCTATATCTAGATACTTTCATAAATTGCACATTTATAATAGCATAGTAAGACAAGCGCTGTAGGGGGAAGGGGGAGGATGCAGGTCTGACAGGATGACGAAGGGCGGAGAAAGGATGAGCCAGTAGGAACATCGCTCCACGTTCCATGCTGCGTAGGTACGTGAAGAGGGTGGGTTTTCCCGAGGGGTACAAACGGGCTACCGACCGCTGGGGAAAGGGAGCATCGCGACTAGAGGGGAAAAGGGACGGGCAGATACGAGGAGGGAGGGGGGGAGGGGATTGCGGCAGATAGGTAGGTAGGTAGGTAGGGTAAGGGTAGGGTGCAAAGTTGCGCAGGTCAGGCCAGGCCAGGTCAAGGCATTCTCGAGCCACAACGAACGAAATAACCAAGCGACCAACCCAACCTATGATGTGCGCGCGTTTCATGGACCCGTCGTACGCGTATCTACGCACGTGCGAACTCACAACGCTGCTGCGTGCGTAGTGACATCATAGCCCCGTGCGGGGGTATCAGGTGTCAGACTCTTTCGCAAGTTTCCGTTATACATAATCACCGTCTCTTTTTAAATATGATAAAATGTCGATTTCTATGAGATGAAACGAGAGAAATCTTAAGCCCGTTGTATCGAATACGTGATAATATGAATGATAAATGTGTGTATTTAATTGATATGTGAAAATATTGTATATCTCGCGACATCGATACACAACATGTAGCAGATACACGTTTATAAATTCGAAGAAATAAATTTGTTACATCACTCGTGAATATATTTGCAATTGAAAAATGTACACATGTGGTATACGTAATGTTTATATGAATTATTTTACCTTCTCCCTATCTTGACTTTTTTATATTAAAATGATATCTATCTATTTACTTACAAACAATGTGTAACAAGATTATCAAATGTGTATAGTAAAAATTAATTAAAAATTTTACACAATCTACCACAAGATAAGATAAATAAAAAAATAAATACCAGAAAATAAATACAGAAAAATATCAAAGAAAATTGCCGATATTTTATTTCTGTACAGTTTTCAATTCTAAAACAGGCAAGAATATCTATTTTGATTAAAGCCCGGGGTACACTGCTTTGTTTGAAAATGACAAGAAAGTCGATCTCGGCTCGAGGGTCGTAACTGGACTGCGTGACCGGGAACGCGTGCAGCTTAGACAGGTGGCAACCAAGTGCACGCACCTGATTCCCGGAGGGTAGCAGCAGCGAATATCTTTAAAGTTTAAAGAGCTCGGCCTTACACGAAAGACAGGAAGAATCCTCGTACACGAAGGGTCGCGATTGTTCTTCAAGGATTTTCTGCCCCCTCGGTGACATTCTACTCGATGACGTATCGCGATTCGTAAAGAAGATTCGAGCGCAGGCGCTCGCAACTATCGTCCGGAAATGATCGATAATCCGGATACGGCCCGAGTGACCAGAAGCAAAAAGCAATAATAAAAAATAAAAAAAAATAAAAGAAAGAGAGATGAAGAAAAGTTGGGATTATGAAGCGCAAGAGGCAGGAAAATTGAAAGATATAAAAAAAAAAGACTAGAATAGAAAAGAGATAAGGGAAGACGGATTTAATAAAGAGTATATAGGAAAGAAAAATAAGAAATGTGAGCGGGCTTTTAAGAAATCAAATCTTAGATATATCGCGAAATGAAGTAAATTCCTCAAATAAAGCATTATTTGCTGAATATAATAGAATTGTACAATTCTCTGAGAGACCGTATCGATAATTGCTAAGAAATAATGGATAGAAAATAAGATCTCTCTGCAATTGTTCTACGTATGCACAGTGCTAGATACGCGACGTCTTTTCCTTTTTAGTTTGCTCGTAAATTAGTGTGTCGCCGCAACGCGTGTTGACGCGAGCGACACGCGATGACGTCAAGATGACTCTGACGTAACGTTAAAAGAGTTACGTATGACAAATCATTATTCAAGATAACGTGTAATAATATTTCACGTGTTTCAAACGATATATTGTATTCGCAATCTTGTTGCTGCGGCGGAATATTTGAAACGCGAGCAGCATTTCTCGCCTAAGATAAATTGATAATTCAATAATTGCGACGGAATAACGTAACACGTTAATACCTATCGCATCTCCTCGTATGTGAAATCTGTTAAAACGCGTAATGAAACATTCAACGCGAATATTCTCTCATAAATAGATGACTCGAGCTATGCGCTAACTCCATTAAGCAATGTTTCACGACGCACAAGTGGTGGTAATTTATGAATAACAATGTTCTCGAATATATATGTATATGAACGGATGCCACATACGTGCAATTCTTCCGGATTCCAGAACGGCAAAAACGTTTCACGGCAACAATAAAAAGAGAATACGAAATGAAAAATGTGATTGCCGCGAATTTTTCCAAGGTTTATCTCAGCGCGTATTTAAATTCATTAACTTTCAAATTAATCGCGATCGTATAGGCGGCCGCTTGTAATACTCGTACGTATATTTCCGAGAACTAGAGAGGCGATGGAATATTTTTTTAAATCACACCGGCATCATCGAGTTCTCTCCGTATCGGGAGTTATCGTCGCCTAAAATCGAGTTTCTCTCGAAATTCTCGCTCATCCTCGGCAATTCATTTATCCCCTCCCGCCCCCTCGACGATATTTACGTTCGCCCGGCGGGCAGACCGGAAATCGATATACCTCCGCGCGAAATCCGGCACGCGAAACCGCTTTAGGCAGCGGTCGTGCACGTCGCGAGGCAATTTCCAACAACAATTCTCCGTGCCGGGGACCGTGAGCGCGCGGGGAGGGGGGGGTTTCCCCTCGGCCTCGCGTATCCCACCCGGACGGCCATGTCACGTGCTCGAAAAACGACGTCGCCATCGCTGGCGGCGCAATATTGCATCCGCGTCATATCGCGCTTGTCGCGAGAGGCCACCGATGAGCGGTCGCGACGGACGAGGAGAGAGAAAAAAAAAAAGTACGATCACGTGGTCGCGACACACGCCGACGTCGCCCTGAACTTCCCTCGATCCAAAAACGGCCGGGTCGACGTCGCCGGATTGCGTCACGCGAAAATTGAGAGACGACGGCGAAATTACGCCGCGTCACGTGCGAAAAGAATTGCGCCACGCGATAGAGCACGGAGGAATAAATGAGTGGCGAGAATATCGAAACGGGAATATGAAATGAATGATGGATCGATTGGCACACCTTTATTGAAGATCGGCGTCGTCCAGGAATAGAGATCGGCGCCCGAAGGTGTCTCGGCCGGCGCGGTGCCGTACGCTCGAAACATCTTCTAAGCAGACGAAGCAAAGTCGGTGGCTTCCGGTCCGTCGATCTCCGTCGACGGAAGTGCAGTCAGCGTAACAGAAGCTTCCCTGCTCGATTCCTCGCCCTTCGGATTTACCGCGTTCCTCACTTCACTCGCGTTCGTTGATCGGAGTTCGCAGTCTCTCCACCTTTCTCGTCTATCTCCTCTCTGTCTGCCCGAGCGCACTGTACTTCACTTCGTCGTCGACGTACACAACTCGCGTACACAACAGGTTCGTTCAAAACATCGGGAGTTTGTCGGAAAACAACGATATACTCGGCACACACATATACGCGATGAAATATAAGCGCGGACACGCACTTCTCGTCTTCACGCACCAACGACTGAACCGTTGGACGATAGGCTCCGAATACAGCTGCGTTGCCTGCCGGTGGAGCGCGAAGTTGCCCGCGACGATCGCGACATTCACGATCCCGTCAAGTCACCGCGAGGGTCATGGATGCGAGCTAGCTGGAGTGTGGCCGCCACCTCTCTTTTCTCACTGTCTCTCTCTCTCTCTCTCTCTCTTTCCCCCCGATCCTCTCAACGCCTACCGTGCGCGCAATCGCACCTCGATGTAATCGCGAACGAGCGCGCGATAAGGAGAATCGAGAGAACGCGGTTCACTTCACGGCGTTGCTACGCGCGCGTCCACCCGTCCTCGGCCGGTGGCGATTTTTCCTCGAGAACCGCGTAGAACGAGCGCGTGTTAGGGACTGCTGAGAGATCGGCCGCTAACGTCACGGCTGAGAACGTAAAAAGGCTTGTTGCCACCGCGCCGCCGCTCCTTGGCAGGTTACCTTACTCGAGAGGGATAAGACCGGAACCGACGGCGAGAATAGGTTGGCTGGCCGCGCTCGACTGACTGCTGCTCCTTCTCGTACGATATTCCACCTCTCTCTCTATCTTTCTCTCTCTCTCTCTTTCTCAATTGGTCTTACGTAGAATCGTTCGTTCTCGTCTGTTGTCACTTTTCGCCGCGGGGATCCTCGTGTTGTTTGTATTTGTTTCGAAAAAAGGCGTGGTTGCGACCGGCGGCGCGAAAACGTCGTGCGATGCGCGCTGCTCGGAGCTCGGCGAAGGAATGGCCGCTCCGCGATGGTCCCCGGCCCGCAGGCGTGGGAGGTAGCGGGGCGCGGCGGTGGTGGGGGAAAAAAGCAGAGTCTCTATCCTCTATATCGCCAGCGACTGACTGCGTACGCGACGTACGCTCATGTTGTGTACATTCATACATACGTACATGCGTGGAAGATGGTGAGGAGAGAAGAGCAGCGGGAGACAATGACGGAAACAGACGCGAGACCGATATACGAAGTGAGAGAAGGAAAGAGCTGAAACGGGAAGCGATGGTAAATGGGTATGGTGTGCGAGAGAGAAGCAGCGGGAACGAGTCGGAGGGAAGAAGGTAAGAAAGAGAGAGAGAGAAAGAGAGAGAGAGAGAGAGAGAGAGAGAGAGAGAGAGAGAATGAGCGAGAGTGCGATGGGGCAAGAATCAGGGAGAAGGACAGGGTCGTATTATACGAAGCGAGAGATGTATTTCAGGACCGTAAATTGATCTCGCGGATACTACGCGATATATGTTTCGTTAATTGATTTGCAAAGTATCGAAGACAGTACACGATTGTGTGGATCGTAAATCTTTTTCGAATCTTTTTAAGTACTTCGAAAATTATAAAGACATAAATTGATTGTTACACATTACATCGAGTATGTCGTTAATAATCTGAAAAAGACAATAAAATACGTCGAACCTAGCAAGATTTTATCAAAATTAATTATATATAATAACAGCTTAAGAGACGATAAGAAATATCTAAGCCATAAAAATATGTGACACAAAAAATTCGTTTATTCAAGTTTCCAATCGAATCAATTATCTTTACTAGATTTTTAGATTTAAATTAATAAATTTTGAATGAGACGTAGTACTTGCATTACTGCGAAATTGTGAATTAAATTACGTCACTCGTTTACTCGCGGGTGTAATACAAAATCGTTACGTCACTGTCTTCGAGTGGTGGTCTACGCTCGTGGTTACCATGGGGTTAAGGTGGGGTGCGTTGCAGAAGCCGAGGGGAGCAGAGAGTGAAGAGAGAGATAAAAAAGATAGAAAACCCTGTGTTATACGCATGTGCGTATCGGGGCACGAGCGAGAACATCGCGCGAGCGCACACACACGCGAGCGTCGAAAAATTGTTCGTGCACACGCGTGTATACCTGTACGGCACGCAGGACGGATCAGCACTGAAACACGATGACTCAAAAACACACGTGTCCCGCCGATAATATTAGTGCGTAAAATACTTATATACTTATACAGGGTGTCTCACCAAAAAAGTGATCATCCCTTTTAATTTTTAAACTAAAAAAGATAGGTCGTAACAAATATATATTAAATTAAATGGTTCAAAGTGAACTCTATTGTGGGCTTAGTTACTTCCAAAAGCTATCTGTGTTAATGAAATATACATAATTTTTTTGTAATAAAGTAGATATTTCGATATGATAATAAAATTGTAGCGCTATTTCAAATTCGAATATGACAATGTATGACATAATGTAAATATTTACATATTATATGAATTTTATCAACATGAAATATCGTAAATGTTATTTACCTCCTCACTTTTTGCCGTGCGTTATGGTTAACTTCTGATTCGTGCGAGTTTGACATATGTCACGTTGTCATTTGGCCGTAATCCGAAGTTGATCATATCACAGAATCGAAAATGAAAAAATCACCCGCGATATTTCAAGTTGATAAAACTCGTATAATATGTAAAATATTTACATTATATCATATAATGTCGCATTCGTTTCAAACAACTTTTTTCATGTCGAAATATTCACATTATTATAAAAAGATCATATCTCTTTGTTCTTTAATACAGATAATATAGTTTTTGGACGCAACCGTTATGCTCACAATAGAGTTCAATTTGAAGCATTTAATTTAATATGATTTTCTTACGATCTATCTCTTTTAGTTTAAAAGAAAAAAGGGGATAGCCGCTTTTGATGGACGCCCTATATATATCTATTACCTACATCTACTTATCTAACGTCAGATTCGCGCTCCGTGCGTGTCTGACAGACGCCACCGTATGACGCTCCCCGAGAGAGTCTCCCCCTTTCTTTCTCCCGATTTCGATTCTTCACGCGAATCTAAATGATCGCCAATTAAACTTCCTCCCGGGTATCGATGCCAGATTGTGCGCGAGCGTGCGCTGGCGGTCAGCTGTTGAGGAATCAATGAGCTTCGCTCGCGATGTAATAACTGCATGTTGAAGTATATCACGAGAACGATACACATAACACATTGATTTTTCAGATGTATGTCTGATAAATCAAATATCTTTTCGCAATATCGAATCGATCGCATCGCCGCTGCGAGTTTTTACTTTTTATGCTGCGAAATTTATGACATGATTCTACCGAGATATTTTATGACATGATTAGAAGAGATTCTAGCATACGTTATTCTCTAAAAAATATATTATATTATAAAATTGGAGATTTTGTTAATCTTTAATATAACATTTGAATCAAATATTCTTTACTAAAACGGCTGAAAATTATTCAGCAAAATGTTAAACAAAATATTTCATAATATTCCATCGGGATTTGTTAAATTTGGTATTTTTTTACGTTTTCAAAACATGCGTGTGTACCTGATGATGTGTGCAAATCCTTTTTCCTTGTTTAAGCTCGTTAAAAATAAACTGACGAATTGTTTCATCGCGAGTTTTGAAAACGAAAAAAAAAAAAAATACCTGCGTGTCTTGTTATATACAGGAAATATGGAAACATCAGCTGGAATAACCGAAATATATGTATATAAAGATCTCACTCTCGATATTGCAGGTCTTTCCGGAAATAAATCTGAATACGCGAGAACTGCAATATCTGCCTTTTCGACACCGGTTAAAATCAGAATCACGGATTAACCGGCACTAATATTTAATGGGTTAGAACGATCCCGGAAATTGAACGTTGCGTACGCTGAAATTAAATTCAATGCCGGGCGCGCCATCGAACTTCTCTCTCTCTCTCTCTCTCTCTCTCTCTCTCTCTCTCTCTCTCTCTCTCTCTCTCTCTCTCTCTCTCTCTCT
>JBCAUJ010000113.1:9918330-9944187 GCA_038406275.1 Cataglyphis albicans | reverse complement strand
CTCTCTCTCTCTCTCTCTCTCTCTCTCTCTCTCTCTCTCTCTCTCTCTCTCTCTCTCTCTCTCTCTCTCTGTCTCCCGAATACCACGTAGTCAGGATCATTATTAGATTATATTGTACATTGTAGTGCTCTGCAATTAGCGAAAAGCGCGAATTTCAATATGAATTGTTAGCCGGATTGAAAGCTCTCGCTTGAGGCCAATTGGCTATTTTTTAAAACATTTTTTTCCGGAATTAGAGCAATATTCCATAGCAATTAAAATATATGAGCGAAATGTTGTAACGTAATAATTGCAATCAAATACGGTTTAGGTAAATACCATTAACAATTTATCACTAATAATCGTTATATTAGACGACTATATCGTATTGTGCGGCTTATTTGGTTCGATATGCTGTCATACAATCTTGCGGGTATTACACGCGCAAAGCCGTATATTCGAGTATTAATTAACAGCAATTTCACATTAATCTTCCTCGATTAATAAATAGATTTCAGAGGCAACTAATTATTAACCGTGTAGGCTAACTCGTGCCTAGATTATGCGGATATAATCGCGATGTGAAAAGTGAAACTGCAAACGCGGGCGAGACAAAAATGTCGTAGCACCTTGTCGCGTGCAAGCAGATCACGACGACGTCGAGTGCGCGAAGCAACCTGATAACGTTTTCAAGGCTGTCTGCTCGCGAATGTGCTCGCTTATGCGCGCGTTTCTGCATAAGCACGTGACACATATCGTGTACATAAATCCTGACATGTCTCGACAGACATGATCTGGGAATCGCATGATTCAGGGATATCATCGGGATGAAGTATCTCAGAAATAAACTTTTAACGAAGAAACAGATTTCTCGAGACTCGGATGAAAAAAAATATTGATATTTTACGACAACAAAGAGTGAGATAAATTTGACGATAATCGCACGTGTGAATTAGAAATTAGCGAAAGCTCTAACTAATTTCATGAAAGTCGAGATAGAGAGAGCGAATATCGACGCAATAGACGATTGCGTTTTGCGTGACACATTCATCGCTAAATATTGATATGCTTCGTAATAACAGAGGATTAAGCGAAGTTATATTTTGTAAAATATAATATTAGAGGTATGAGGATTTTAAATGTTAAAAAAAAGCGTATCAGTTTTCTCCTAATAGTATGAATAATAGAATGAATGGTTTTCTGCATAATTCGTTTCGTGACGAAACGATAAGAAATTCCATTATTAACGATAAGAGATATTTTAATATTTTTTACACTCCGTACAAACATATGTCTTTTGATATTATGCTAAACAGTACGTCGTATCTGCAAATTCTTATCTAAACTAAAATGGAACTATATATGTATAATCGCAATAAGTATCTCTCGTAAATACCCGCCATTGCGTCTGCTGTGCAACGTAATAAAACACGCGCGTGTTCCATGTGCGCCATTCGCATGTGCGCCTTATTTCCGCAATTGGTATTGTAATTAAATTTCACGTCTTGCTTAAGTTAATTACAGATATCTATGGATAAACAACAAGTTCAAGAATGCTAAAACCTTCACGTAATAAGTAATCTAACGTAAGTAGACAAACAAAAGCAGCTGCTATGTCATCTAGAGCTCACGTAACAAAACGATTGATATTAATATCAAATAAATTAGACGATTTCTAATATCATAATTTTTTTTTTTTTTTTTTTTTTTAAGTTATATCGAATAATTTCGAAGCTCGATAGATAGAAGACAATAATTAAAATTGATTTCTATTATATCAATATTATATATACATATATTGAATAACCGTGTAATTATAAATAAAAATAATTATCAATAAAAGCAATTATAAATAAAAATAATATTTAATAAAAATGCATGTAAAGAAATGAAAAAACTCATTACATGCATTACCATAATATGGGCATATCACGCGTATCGGATATCGAATTATCCACGTAACAAGCAGGCGATTCGCTCTGCCGGGATTCTCAGTATCGAAACAACGTCGCATATGTTCGATAGTTTCGCGGAGATATATCATCGCGAGAATTGTGGATGGAGAAGAGGAAGAGGAGGATATTTACGCCAGATATTTGTCGACGTGCGTGCACGCGGGCGTCGTATACGACGTACGAAGTAAAAGAGGAGACCGCACGAAAAAAATATGAATCACGAGCCATTAACGCATCTGCGTATATTCGCAGGACCGCCCCTGTATGATACACGCCGCTGTATTCATTTTGCGTCCGGCCGCTCCCCCTTCTCTTCGCGAACACGTTCGTAATAATTTCAAAAAGCCCGACGCGCCGTGCCAAGCGTGCAAAAAGGGGTTCGAGAAAGGCAGCCCCATATCGGCCGAAGTGAAAAAAGCCTGATATTAGGAGTAAGCCGGGACATCCGTCTGAATATCACGCGATCGCGACTTTTCTCTCCGTGAAAATCTCTTGTGCGAGAGAAGAGGAACTTTTAATTTTTTTTTTTTTGTTTTTACATATAGAAAGCTTTTACAATAATTTGTTTATGACAAAGTACGGTATTTATTGAAGAAAGTTAATTATTTATTCCTTCATTCTCTGCGAGAGCTGCCGCGTCATTTAAAAAATTAATTAATTTATGTCTGTATTAATAATGGTATTAATTACGTTTGTATGCAAATTAAAATCATCTATCTCCTTATCACAAACGTAAAATATGCACACTAATTAATTCAATAATCTTCATTTTATTTTATCAATTACGTAGTTGTATAGCACAGCTTATCTCCTTACAATTTACAATTAGTATAGTGGAAGTTATAATTCAGATAAATATTTATAGAGTATTTCTAGTCAATTACGCTACACGATGAAAGAAATGACGCGATATTACGTCTAATGATGCAAGAATAGCAAAATCGATTAATCATGCTTACTTAGATTTCGCGCGTTTACGAAACATCGTAAACGCCGAGTGTAAAGTAAATTCGACGAACGAGAGAGCGCAATAACGATGCAGAATTCGGGGCCTTAAATCAAAATATGATGCATGCCCGATTATATATACGGTTTATATAGCGAACGCACGAGCGTGAAATTACGCGTCGACCATAATTCGTACTCGATAATGAACGACGCAACATCGACTACTATCGCGAATAATTAAACCCGGGGGAGCACGCATAATGCATACCCTGGTGTACATACGTGTGATATTCAACATCTTTAGCTTTAAGCGCACTCTCGTCCAAACACATCACTCAATAAGTCCCCGGTCTGACACATTATGTCAACATTGTTGACAGACCCACGTGATTTCTAAAAAAAAAAAATTTGTTTTTCTTAGTTAGACCGGAGACTTATTGAGTGATGTGTTACGAAGAGCGTCGAGAAAAACGCGTCGCGGCAATCACACGTGGCGGAAAGTTCCCAGATTTATTTCCAGGCCGCAAAGCGTAATCTCTCAAGTCGCTCTCGAGTGTCTCGCGCGAGGAACCACATCGTACAAGGGCGACGATACGCATTATACGTCCGCCCGTGTATGTGGACGCGCGAGAGGTGTAACGATATGAAGGATGGTTTAATCAATGTCCAAGGTTAAGCGGCACAATTATTAGCGCGCGCTCGTTGCGACACTCGCTCGTTCGCTTGCTCGAGTCAATACTGCGCGGTGCTGCGCTCAGCTGCTACATGTATGTGTGTAGATATTCCTGTGTGCGTGTTTTGTGACGCACACCCGTTACATAATGACGTGGTGCGTCGGACCAGCATGCAAGCGCGAATAACGAGTACCCCGGCCACTTGCTGCACCGACTTGTTCTATAATCTATATATATATATATATATATAACACATCACTCAATAAGTCCCCGGTCTGACACATATATGGCAACATTGTTGACAGACCCACGTGATTTCTAAAAAAAATTTGTTTTTCTTAGTTAGACCGGAGACTTATTGAATGATGTGTTAGCTATATATATAGCAATTGTTCTTCTGTCTTTCGTTCGACGGGTTAAAGAGCTGGAAGCACACTGCCCTTTACTTTACTCTTTTCAATGACATTTTTATAAATGGCAGCTATCTATAAACGGTCTTCATCGCTGGAGGATCAATATTAATTAACCGCAAGTCGACATATATACGAAGTGTCCTAGATTCTTTTTATATATATATATTTCTTTTTATCATTTGCTATTAAATTAAAATTGATATTTTGCCTCAACAAAAATACCGATAATTTTTTTGCACTAAATTATTCAGTGAGTTAGGCGTCAGTATAAATAGATTGAGTGCACATATGTGCACGTTCGAGAACATCATCTTGTTTTGCTTAAAAAAAAAAAGATACGAGCAATTTTACTTGTATTATTTCTTCTAAAACGCGTCGCTAAATTCTTCAAATAATGAGCGCAATTCATTTTCTTCGCGCCTGTAAATAACGTGACGGAAAAAAAAAACTTGACCGAAATTTTCTCAGCTTTATAACTCG
Source organism: Cataglyphis albicans (assembly GCA_038406275.1). NCBI lineage: Eukaryota > Metazoa > Arthropoda > Insecta > Hymenoptera > Formicidae > Cataglyphis > Cataglyphis albicans. The sequence goes on along the minus strand of JBCAUJ010000113.1, from coordinate 9,939,738 downwards.
ACAGCTAATCCGCTCGGTCGTAAAACGAACTTGTGACGAAAGCTCCGTTAATTAATATCACTACGTATACTGCTCATAAATATGAATCACGAGAGGAGGGGGGGAACGACGAGATACTAATCTTCGAGTTCGTTATGAATTATATAATGCGGATGACGAGCAGCGTGCGGGTGAATTTACATCTACATCTCGATGGAAGGTTCCCCATATAATCCTTTTCGAAAGGTCGTCTCATCCGGCGAAGGCGAACGAACTCGCCGAGGAAGAAGCGATCGACGAAAATCACCGCGTCGTTTTTGCCTCGAGCGCGTAGAGCGTTTTAAGTTAAGTATCCGTGGGATATAATTTTCCGTCGCGGTAACGTTCCTAATTCTGCGCAGCGTGCAACAACTCCAGCCTTAAACAAGGAGAGGCAGCGGAAAAAATCGCCGATACAACGAGCCACGACGAGAACGACCGGAGACGGCGCAACTGCATAAATTTGCATGTGCGCCGCATGCGAGAGAGATCTCACGTGTATTAGTATAGCGGGATCTTTTTCTTTTTTTTTTTTGTCCTCGAGACGGTTCGTGAATCTTAACAGTTTGTCCTCCTCCGTCCGAGTTCGAAGAGACTCGTACACGCGACACGTGAAACGTATATTTTCGATATCGATTGCCGGATGCCGGTTAATAGCATCGTAAATTTCCTGAGATTTTTGTCAACGCTGTCTCCAATTCTCGTAGCTTTAGCGCGTCCGTGCAATAAAAATCCATCTCAATTGCAAAATCTATGAATAATAAAATATTCGAAAAATAAATATTAAGATATCCAAAAACGTTATATTAAATCGTTAAGGTAATTCTGCGACAGCATTTTTATAGGTCGATCCAATCGAGAAACACGTTCCCTCGACTAGCTGTATTTTAATCTCGTTGTATCGATTGAGGCGACAAACTTGTGTGTTATTTAAATGCTGAACATGTGTCCGAAGATATTTTCACAGATCTCTCGAAAAGACCGTTTCCAATCCGTGTGAACAGGGTAGAAAATAAAATCTTTCATCGATGAAACTGCGATGGTATTTAAATCACTGGCCTAATAATTTTTTACACGTTTCTGTTTAATAATTCAATTAGAAACCTATTCAGAATGAATTGAAAATGTCAATCTTAAAAGAACGAAGAAATTATAAACTTCATAAAGTCTTTTAAGCTTAAAATCTTTTCTCTGCTTATTATATATGTATACAGGATGGGTCTAAACGTTCCTGTTGGACTTTGAGAGACTTTTATAGAAAATTTAATTTTGGACAAAAAGTTTCTCATAAACATAAGTCGAAAAATGCTTTCTTCAAAAGTTAGCGTCCAAAAATATCTGAAATCACGATTATTTTATAAATTTTTATAAATATCAGGAAAAGTATGCATTATATATATATATATAATTAAAATATATATAATTAAAACAAGATAAAATGTTAACGAATAAGTTTCTGTCGAAAGGCAACAAGGTACGCGGACCGCATTAAAATATTACTTTAAACAGCTCATTAAAAAGTGTTCATTAAAAATGAAAATTTTTAAAATATTTATGCGTCTATTGCTACACTTTCCACTTTCTCCAATGTCATTTATACAGATCGAATGTGACAATAACGTACTCCGTATTTCGTAATATCGGTCTGGTTGACTTATCGGCAAGAACGAGTTGTTAATGAAATCTTTAAATAAAGAGCAGCGAGTTAAAAAAAAACTTTTTGCAACGTAAGTAGATACAAAGAAATCCGTATACACGTTTGTACAAGGAACAAGCGCGATTGTATGATTTTACAATTATGGACAGTTACGTAAAGCTAAAATAACACATCGTCAGGTTTCAAAATGTGTATCACCACTGCTAATTTATATTTCGTAATACACACTTTTGAGAAGCGTTTCGATATTTTTTTTTTTGCGTGCAATAACATGTTATGATGCTACCTTTCAAAAAAATCTCGTGTACAAAATTAAACGAAGCTAATTCGACGTTACGCTTAAATAAATGAGCAAGCTTTTGCTTCGAGATTGACATTTTTTTTTTTGCCAACGCAAGATTTGCCAGGAATCGCGTGAGGATAAGCGAGGCCGAGACAGGAATGAGAGAAAGAGAGAGAAAGGGAAAACTCAAGACGAGAGAAAGAGAGAGAGAGAGAAAGATCCTTCGGGCGAAACGCCGATCTCTTTAACTAAAATAAGCGGAAGTAAGTAACGAGTCAGGGATCTAAATTTAAACCATCACGTGTGCTCATCCTTCAGCCTCTATTACGCTCAGCCTTGTTGTTGCACATCTCGACTCGTACGCATACACGCACACGTCTAAGAGTTCACGCGTTAACCTGACCCGACCGCGTACACTACGTAACGAGGATGAGTGTGAGTGCACGAGGAGGACCAGCTGACTGCCAAAACATCTGTAGCGTGATGCGCTATGATGTATTATAGTCGCCGAGCCTTTCCTCGTGCTCGGCTCGTGGCCGAGGTCTTAGCCTCGGCTGATTTAGCTGTCCGACATCCGAAATGGACTCGACTATCACGTCGCGATTGATCCCGTATCATCTGACGAGAAATTCGAGCTTTGTCTTTACGCAGAACACGTTGCTGTAAATGCTTTACTGTTTACGTTTTAACGCAACGATTTAGTAAGAGTTTAATTTGACACGCAGGACTTATAAATTATTTCGACACTATGAACTGTAAATTAAAAAATTTTGTAAACACGTAATCATGTAATAATTAGTATCAAAATAATTAAAAATTCTTCAACTCTTGCAAATGAGATTTGAATAAAAAATTTAATTAATTCATTCATTAAACTTTTATATCATTATTTAGAATATATGCATGATTCTTAGCGATACTTGAATTCTGTTATAAAACTTAATTATGAATTAGCATTAGAGATGTGCTAGCGTGCGATCTCGACATTATGAATATATTTCTATATACACACGTATGGAAATATAATATAAAGAAAAAATGCGAGATATCATGCGAGGAAGAAGGCAAGCGTGAATAAAATGAATAAAAAGCACATTGCGCCATAGTTATTTGCAATTCCTCTCCTATATAAGGTATATAAGGTATATTTTAGAGGAAAAAAAAATTTTCATTTTTCTCATTTTTTCAACAAGATTGCGCATTTATTTTAGTACAAATGCAAAGTATATTGAAATTGATATGGTATGTCGCAATGTACGCTTCTCTTATCGAATATAAAGGATCAACATTTTAATTGGCAAAATATTTGTTATAAATTCATCATATTTATACGTAGAACATTTTCTTTGTGTTGTAAATTATTATTCAATTTTTTTATTAGGAAATTTTATTTAATGTAACGTTAAAAAAAAAAAAAATCTTAAAAAAAATAGCACTCAGTTTTTACTAAGCAAAAATGCATTTTAAATCGGAGGAAACGCGCGGCTCTCGCTTGGAACATTTTCGTGTACGTATACATATATACAGACTTTCAAGATCTACATTTTCTCGCTGCATTTCCGGGAATGCTTCTCCCACTTCTACGCTCAACGCGAAACGATGGGGAAGTTTCCCCCACATATTTCCGGGGAACGGCAGTTTTCGACGGATGAAATTTTCACGTTTTGAAGCGAACGAGAGGAGCTGTCGTCGCAGCTGCAATCCGCATCAACCAGCCAGTGGTTTAAATTCCACGCTCGCAGCGGAAAACGGAGAGGCCGTGCCGGCCACTAAAACACATTTATTGAGGAAAACAGACGTTGCCCGAGAATAAAAAAAAAAAAAAAAAAAAAAAAATATTCCGCACAGATAAGGCGAAATACGCCCAAAACTGATACCGGTGAGTTATATGCAGTCGCGCACACACGAGCGATTCGATGGAATGTCGCCGCTCGCATACACTCGTCAATTATACGAACGTGACTCCGGATCGATCCATTTGTACGCGGCCCCGCGTTATCTCCGCATTTTAATCCGAAACGTTCTACATGTGCGCCACTGTGGTTTATGACCCGCGTGGCTCGATAACGATTTAATAGGATCCTAGCGTCGCAGAACAGTAATATGTTGAGATTGCGGTTGCGATCTTTTATTCTCAGAGCGAGATTGATACACATTCTCTCTCTGTTCAGATATTTCGATGCTGTAAATACACGGGAGAATAATTTTATCTCACAGAACCTAGTTTAACAATTCAAAGATTCAATTCGAGAATGAGAGACGTATTATAATTAAACCAAATTATAAAAATTTTTAACGAGATAAGATACGAGATACATTCTTTGAAAAAATAATCATTTTCCATAAATACAGAAGAACAATAATTGATAATTCTCATTTTCTGTAGCTTCAATTTTTCAAATAAACATAACACCAGACAAACACATACATATATACAACATACCTGCTTTAATAAATAATCATCGCTTCTTATTAAAATGCTTTTATGAGCCATCAATTGCGGAAATTGATTAATCGCACTTGGCATCCTCTAGTACTCATCGCGACCGTAACCTTGAAAAGATAATATAACAATACAAACAATATATGTTATTATATCAGAAAATTCGCCATCTGTTTTTGTATACACATACAGCGTCTGTATGACGTATGACGCGCTGTTGATTACATTCATTTTGATATCATTCGCGCGATGATGAGATTCGAGTGATGTGAGTATACGTGCTTCGTCGTATTATCTTTCGAAGAAGAGGAAGTATAAATTATTTTATTACGATATTTATGAGCGATAATATTACACCTGTAAATATATTTAAGTCGTAAGTATCTCGTATCGCGCTTTAAATTTTCGTTCATTTAAGTATGATATATCTATCATTCTCGGATTAAGAATGTGAATTAATACACGAATCGTCGATGATTCAAGTAACAGAAAGGCACGATATATTGATTGTTTAACAACAATAGGCGATAAGATTCACGTCACATGCGATCAGTACCGGGAGTGCTGCATCCATCGTATTTTGACGATTAATGCACGCGCAATTAATATTTTCAGGGAAATATCAATGAATGATGAAGAATTCATGAGGTGTATAATAATTTTTATTATAATTTTTAAAATTTTTTCTTCAAAACAACACTAATTTGCGAAATTAATTGCTCATTATATTTCATGTTATAAATTTCAATCAAATTCTTTATTATATTAATCAAAAATTTGAAAGCTTAAGTGCGTCTATATGTGACGTAAGAGAAGAATACATATCAGTTAATTAATTAATTTAAGAATATCGATATATACAGGGAGTAAAGATAGACAAACCATTATTAACGTATCCACTATCTGTTTGGTTCGTTTTATCGTGTTTTATGGAGCTCTAGCCTCATTAGTTTCATCTATATAATGTTTTTATTGGAAAAGAAGTACAATTACGATACTGCGCATTATCCTTGAAAACTGCTCTATTACTTGTTGGGCTTCTTCGTGCCATGCTTATTTTCTTTAACGAAGATTGAGCTCTTCGTGAATTATATTTCCGCTTATAAAACTAAGTTGTGTGTAATAGGCGACGCGATAATTCCATAATCAATTTACTTAAAAATATCCATACAATCTAATAAATCTAATCCTAATGACTTCCATATGCAAATCGATTTTTATTTTTGTGCATTAATATATTGCACATTTATGAATTTACAGTGTCGATAAATAAAAAGATAGATAGAGAGAGAGAGAGAGAGAAAGAGAGTGAGAAATTTGTATATAATATTTTTCTTATCTGTTTTCTCGTGTTTTGAATTTTGAAACGATTGCGCCGGGAACTGGTGGAAAAGTTGAGTTGCACTCTGATGTATCAGATGTGGCCAAACTTTCGCACATTTTGAAAGCACCCGGTAGCATCTTGAAAGCATTACGCTATTGGGAAACCTTATGGATGTCGCGCGTATCTTACGACGGGAATTACATAACATGTTACGATATAAGCGATGCAGTCCGACCTTCAGCGGGCTATCTTCTTTCCCGATAGATTGGTAGATGTGAATGCGAATGAATATCATAAATATTGTTTGTATAAAAATATTATAAAAGTATTGAATTATAGAGAGACGCTTGGGCGCGGATGCTTTTCTGCATTTTCTATGCTGTCATATCGAACCTATAAATCAGTGATTTTCAACTTTCTCGTATCCGCAGCAGACTTTCGAACTATGTATATTTTGGCGGCACACTAGGGAATGTAAATGATATATAAGGTAATGCATCTAAAACAGTACACTTGAATATCTCCTTGAATACATTTGAATGTCTAGCTTGCGCGTAAATATACAGAAAAGTGGCGATAAGCAAAAAGATACTTTGCTTAGAAGAGAAAAAGATTCTTCTGTTTAGTACCATTGTATTATGCAAATAATAGAAAAGAAACATATTGAATGAATAATTGAATTTATTTCTGAATAAAAGGGAGATTAAAAAAAAAGAGAATATATAATGTACTTTATAAATAACGAAGGTGCCAGTAAAATTAAATCATGTCCTTTACTCCCCCTAACGCATCTCTTTTTATGTTCCATTGCGTTTCAGCCCTTATACGGCCTTTATGTGACACTCGTACGTAACGTGACTGCCGACCGGCTAATTTCTCTGGAGGCGCACAAAACTTGGCCGTGCCCGAAGGCGGCCATTCTTGCGGCCCAGACACACGTAACGTAACGTGGGGACGATAAACGGTCTTAAAGCGGGACCCGGGGGGGGGAGGAGAATATCGGAACTGAGAAGGGGGCTAGGAGAGTCACGCCAAAGGGGGTCAATGCTCCGCGGCGGCGGTCGGATCCACCCCTAGATACGCGCAAATGACGTCGTTGATGGATCTGGCTCTATGGTGTTGGGCATGGAAAAGAGAGAGGGGGCGGGAGAGGAGGGTGCGAGAGGAAGGAGCAGAGGTGATTGATGAGTCTACAGCCTACCGAACCACTCCACCGGCCCTAACTTAATCGCGCATCTCGCGTTGACCTCGATATCGCCTGAAAACACCCTCCCCCCCGCCCTCCCCCGGCGTCGCTCGTCTCCTTCCTCCCTCTCCCTCCCCCCCACCCCTCCACCCCTAAGGTTATCGCTCTTTTCTTATGCCGCTGCGTTTCTCTCTTCTTGCCTCTTTTTCTCCGAGATATATCCCGTTCCTTCCTCTTCCCCTTCCTGTTAGATTTATAACTGCCTTTTTACGCGTAATGTTATGTATGCGTGCCGTGCGAACTACTCGCCAATGCAGCACTAAAAGCCGCGCGAAGATTGCACGATATCCGTTTGATTGAGTTAAATTTCACGCCGGTGCGATAACGGAATAACTTTGTAGGAGTTTTGTAGATAGAGTACGGAAGGAGCCTTTGAATCCTTGCTATGCAATAATAGTTTTTCGTATAAGATCTTGCGGAAATTCAAGAATAATAATAAGCATGTTGCTTAATAAGAAAAGATTAACATAGCATGTGCGAATAGTTAAAGAAGATTTAGATGGCGAGATATAACACATCGCTCAATAAGTCTCCGGTCTAACTAAGAAAAACAAATTTTTTTTTTTTAGAAATCACGTGGATCTGTCAACAATGTTGCCGTATATGTGTCAGACCGGGGACTTATTGAGTGATGTGTTATATTATCCAGTCTCAATTTTAATGATTCATCTCTTTCGTTCATATAACCATGGGAAATCCAATCGCGGAGAGCTTTTTACCAATATTGTAATTTAAGAGAAGATCGCGCGAATGGGATGTAACACGATACGAACGCATTAAAACTTTACCGATTACGGCGTCAAAACTCACGAATATCGAGAAGGGAATGACGTGAATGAAGAAACGGGAGTCTCGAAAGGCAAGGAAATTAAAAGATAGATTATCTATGAGGGGAAAAAAAAAAATAATAATTAGAGACGATGTAGGTAATTTCGAATAGGGATGGTAAAAGAAAAAAAGAAAAGAAAATACTCGCTTACGCGCCACTACGAAGGAAGGGATCTCGAGGGATAGGGAAGGGAAAATGAGCATAGGAATGGCAATGGAAGACGCCGAAATACGATATGGGAAACAGAAACGATATGGGATAAGGAAAAGGATCCGCTCGGGACAGGAAAAAAGTCTTAATTGCTCTTCGATTGGGTGAAACACTCTGATTCTCGTTTGCACCCTCGCAACATTAGATACTATCGCCGGATTGATAAAGCGAAAATCTTGAAGGTTGTAATGCGGGGCGTTCTCATTTGTCTCTTTTTTTATCAATCTCTATTGCCATGTTTTATGTAGTCTCCTTCAAGTCTATTATTATGTTATTCGGAGAAAATATAACACGAGCTTATAGAGCTTATTGACGTTTTATGTTAAGAAATTATTTATATACATGTAATATATTTCTTAAGATGATTTTATAACACGATTCATTTTATCTTATGTATTTTTATGTAAAATGTAATTTTTATTTTATAACAATTTCTTAATTTTGTGGTTTAATCGTTTCTTATATTGTTATTTTTTTCAATTTTTCAATTTTCTGTACGTTTTATTTCAAAATTTCAAATTTTTAAATACTTTAAATTTAAAAACTTTATATTCAAAAGTTTGATATCTAAAAACTATTAATAATCACTCGAAGATTGCGATATATATCTGTATTTATCGAACTATGCTACAATCTATATATAGACTATACTTTTATGATTCGCGACCGCAATCCAATATCGATTTAGTTCACGGCAAATGATAGAGATTGATCCCGTCGGGCATTCGATTGTGGGCAAAGCGCTCGGGGAAAGAAGAAGCTATTTGCAAATGCGCGCGACATCGAGGATGCTGCTTATTAATTTCCCTAATGAATTCGCTGCGCTAGAGATCGAGGTACATCGGCTTCGCGTAATCCGACGATTAAGTGTCAATTAATCGGGCATGGCTTTGAAGCTTCGGCGATCGCCAAACCTCCTTTGCCCTCCAATCCTCGTAGAATTCCCATTGATTTGGAATACGTAGTTCCGTTGTTGCTTATACTACTAATTGTAATGACGCGTGTAATCAACGTGGTTCGATAAAAAAAAATTTAATAACACAATAAAGAATTCAATAAATAATAATTATAATATTTTGAATAAGAGAATTTTGGCGGATTTTTAAACTCAAATTTTTTTTTTTAACACGCTGTATATTACTCGAAGAAGAACCGTAACTGTCCACGTTTTACCGTTGCGAATCGCGGACGCGAAAACTTTTCTGCTGCGGTTTTACAGGACCGCGGAAATAGATGTTGCGGTCTTTCACAAACAGGTCGAGAAACTCTCGAGAGAATAAGTCGTGCCGTGACTTTCGCCCGAGCGTTTGACCCGCTGATCATCACGAGCCGAGTATAACAAGGGCGTGACGTTGTTAGTGTTATTTACTGCGATTGGAAACGGCCGATGCCAATATTTTAACGCGTTCATGAATATGCGAAAATAAATTCCGTGTAAAGAGAAAGTACAGGAGGTGGCTGCCTCCGTGTTCCGTTCGTCTTTTAACTCATTTCGCAACTAACAGGTTTGTTCTCTAACGAGAGTTCTTACGATCATCGCGCCTGACAGAATCGAATAAAATTCGATTTATACGGAAATAAGACTCGCACGCGGACATTTATTACGCGATTACGCAAAACCGATACGCAAAAGATAGGAAATCGCAAATATTGAAATAATTTACATGCTGAAACTTGACCTTGATAACATGAAAGCGTAAGGTCGAGAAGGACTTTCGCCTCCCTCAAGTATCTCCCATCTCTCGAGTGTGTGTCGTACATTCGTCTGCCCAGCGCTTTCATCCATTTTCACTTTCCTCCCTCCATCGTGTTTCTCCTTCCCTCCTTTTTCACCCTTCTTTTTTTACTCTTTCATGCGAGGTCTTTTGTCCTCCGGGATATTTGCGGAGCTTTGTTTTGACGTCGGGCTACATAACGGCTTAAATGTACGTTGCTAATGGCGCCGGGGTGAAAAATACAAAGAGCTACCCGAATACTGTCAAATGTTTATTTATAATTTGTCCGTGATCCAAAAAATACGAGCAATGGCGCGTATACTAAACTGTCGTGTTTCTCCTAATGCGAGCTTTTATATTAATTATAAATACATCATGCATCCAATATGAGACTTTTGGAATCAATCGGAATGCTATGGATTATTAATATGTTAATGTTTGCGATGAGCTATTAACATTATATTGATATGTGACAGTAATTTTTATTTTTAAAATATATGAATTTTTTTTTGACGTAAAAAATTAAAAAAAAAAAAATTCAAAATTAATTTTATGTCTATAAATTTTAATTATGTGTCGAGAAAGAGAGAAGAAGGGAGGAAGAAAACGGATATATTATAAGAGAGATCTATAGTTGTAACATGTTATATGTTATCATTGCAGATTAAATTAATCCCTTGGTGATTATTTTTGATAACAGTATCGTTGTTATGGAAAAGAATATCAAAAGTAATTAAAGATTCGATTCGTTTTTTTATAATAATAACTTTTATAATATAACTGATGAATTAAAGCAACATGAATTTGAGAACATTCGTATCATTGAGATTAAGCTTTTTTTCCCTCCACACAATTTTTAGGGCATGTTGTCGCAGGTCACTGCAATGCGGCTTACAATGGCATTCGGTCAATAGGCGCATTGCCAACTCCATCCAAATCTCTAAATAAGCCCTTGTGCCATTTTGCGTGAGCAGAATCGCAAACGCGATTTGCGAAAAAAATCCAAGAATAATGGAACGCGAATATATTTTGATATATATATATATATATATATATATATATAAATTTGTTTTTTTCTTAGTTAGACCAAAGACTTATTGAGTGATGTGTTATATATATATAACACATCACTCAATAAGTCTTCGGTCTAACTAAGAAAAACAAATTTTTTTTTAGAAATCACGTGGGTCTGTCAACAATGTTGCCATATATGTGTCAGACCGAGGACTTATTGAGTGATGTGTTATTATATATATATATTGTTATTTTAATATCGTCATAATTTGATATTGTCTTTGCTTTAGGAAAATATATTGCGGTAAAAATTCTCCATAAAAATGATCGAAATATTATTATATTTTACTGTTATATATAATTAAATATCTCGTTCGATTTTTATGATTTCGCCAATCCATTCCGTTTCCGATATCATCTTTTTTATCCGATAAAGAGAAACGATCTGCCGCTTTCGGCATGGAACTAATCGCGCGCGCGGATATAATAAACGACTGCGAGAGCTCTCGTTCGTCGCAATCTCTCTCTCTCTCTCGTTATTTTACAAAAGTATTTAATTAATTAAAAGCCGTGATGTGTCGGATGATCGTGTCATCTTTCGGTAGCTTCTCAGAGATGGCAGCATTCCTCCATTTCTGACTCGTTCCATCACCTGGAAGCTACCTGGGCTCGGTCGATAGTCGGGGAAACACACCAACAGCACGAGCTCAACTCCTAACAAAAGGCAACCTGATCACGCACCGTCACACTGCTACTAGCTAATCTTCCACTCGGGCACTCCGACTATCTTGATCGATATTTCGCTCCGGCGAGATCGTGATTACAGGGCAAACAACGCGACACTTTCTAAGCTGCAAGTCTAGATTCGAAATGTGAGAAGACCTTAAAAAGAGGAGACTCTTTTATATTTAAAAAAAGAATGTTATAGTGCTCTTTGCAACGAGAAGGATCGAATAATGTATCAACTGACGTGGAAAGTTTTGCAAAATTCTTTTAAAGAATCAAAGTTTGATTTTAATGATCGATTTTTTTTTTTTTTTTTTTTTATTCCTTCACGATTACGTGTTTCGTTACGTCCCAGTTTCGATATAATAAGCTACACATATTCTCATCCTAAATAATTTGATTACACTGTATATAAATGATGAAATATGATTTATGAATAATAAATACAAGGAAAGAAATAACTTTTGTGATTTTTATTTGGCATATAATCGAAAAAAAAAAGATAGATTTATATTCATTATTGTGGAGATTACGTTCGTCGTGATAACAGCACGACGCGATATTGATATAAAAGTTAAGTGAACAAATGTCACAATATGAATCAGCTTGACTAATAGAATCATTCAACCTATTCGGGACTCGCAAAACAACATGCCAAATATAACATATCAGATAATGGTCTTAAGAAAATGAGGTAATATTTGATAAGAATGTGCGATACGTAATGTAGCGCGTATAGTGATAAAGTCTGATTGTGGAAAGATCACAAAAGTCAAATAATCAGCTATACCTACTATATATTAGGCATTCTAATAATAAATTTTAAGAAAGTTGGAATATTCACGATGATCAAATACTCGAGTAATTTTTTTGCATCACAACAGCTAATATTTTTATTCTTTCATGTGAGCTAAAGAGAAAATACTTTTTTGGAACCACTGCATCCTGAAAAATATATTGATATGTTATTTGAAAAATTTAGAAATCAATAATGTACTGAAATATAAAAATTCAGTTTTGTTGAAATACAGAGGCTAAATATGTTGTAACGTTTCGATATCGGTTTTATTATTAATTTAAAACGATCCAAAATAATTTTTTTTTTTTTTTAATATTTTAGTAGGGAGTTTAAAGTTGTGTAATTTTTAAGACTGCATCAACTATACAAAAAAATAAAAAAGGATAAAATTACGTAAATTGTGGCAAATACGTAGCAATAAAAGCAATAAAATACCGTACAAATATATAGAAGTATTATTCTAGAGTAAGGGGGATCAATCAGAGATACAGTACCAAGCATGAATTGAGAAAATCACATTATTTTCTTTGCAATCGAGAAAAAGACGAGTAGTCGCAAGTAGCTTCTAGCGTTCTCAGCGAGCCGAGGATAACGGAATCCGTAAAAGGAGGATCCCTACGACGTTTTACAAACGGATCCAATATTTTCCTTCCTCCGAGAAACATCCCGACGAGGAAGAGGAACGAGTAACGAGGATTCGAGTATTGAAGGAAAAACCGAAGAGACCGACTACCGATCGGCTCTATCAAACCGGCCCGGCCGCGGCGCGGCTATTACCTTAGCTTCGCAAAGTTTTCTCATATCGACTACGATCGATATAGCCACCCGCATCCTCAGCTCCTCACATAATCTCGGCCAATATCGTATCTGGATGGCGCCACTTTGTGACTGGCACACCGCGCGATCCTAATCCGTGATTCTCTTCTTTTCGTAAAAAAAGGTCCTTCTGTCTAAGCGAGAAAAAGAAAAAAATCGCGCAATTATTTTCCAAAAGAAGATATAAGATTTGAAACTAGTACAGTTTCGACGAGTTGGAATAGGCGAATATAAAAAGGAATGTGTAAAAACACAAATAAAATTCTTGATTTTTTTATCTCCCAAGTGAATTAAGATAAGGATAAATTAATTGCAAGAACCATTAATGATAAAAAATATGAAAACCTGCCGAATTTATCAAAATTCTTAACAATACATTTCATAGTATAAGTGCTTTGATATTTTAAGTTTATTGATCCCATACAGTTCTTTCCCTCTATATGTTCTTAGATTCTAAATTTAAAGAGAAGGAAGGTAAGAACGGAAGGGCGCGCAGTCACTTCCGCTAACTGGAAGTGCAACGCGTCGGATTGTGAAAAATCAATAAAATCGCGCACCGAAACGCGCACGGGTCTACGATCGTATGGATCGTAGAATGAGGTTCATTGACTTTACCGCGGTTTCTACGATCTACATGTTCTTGGAACCCAGTCAAAGTTTGTAAAATCGATAAAGACGCTCAGTGGAGCACGTGTTCGCGTAACACGGTAATATGAGAGAGATTCAAAGCTTTATTTTTAACAAATATCGGATAATATTTTTGAAAATCGATAACATTAACACATCACTCAATAAGTCTCCGGTCTAACTAAGAAAAACAAATCTTTTTTTAGAAATCACGTGGGTCTGTCAACAATGTTGTCATATATGTGTCAGACCGGGGACTTATTGAGTGATGTGTTATATATATACTCATATATATATATATAATGTTTAACAAAAAAATTTTTTTAACAATCTTTTATATCATGAATTTCATGGAAGAACCTCTTTTTCTCTCTTACAAAAAGCTCGATTTTATAATATCGGAACTAAAATTTTTTATTCCCAACATAGAACATATTTGAAGATAAAATATAATATATTTAATAAATTAATATACATTTGTGAGATTTCTAAAATGTTACCATGCACATTAAATATAAAAGCTTCATTTTATTATACATCTTGCGAATAGGTTGATAAAAAAGTGCCAATTTCGAGACAAGTATTTACTTGCATATTATTTCTATCACTTATTTAAGTGCAATATTAAAGCAAATTTTATTTATGTAAAATCTTTATACGGCAGCTTCCAATTTAAATACTGTACTTTCTATTTACGGATATATAGTTTTTTCATAAATCATCCTCATGAAACCGACTTTTAACCGTCTGAGAAGAATTTCATGTTTAATTTTAAAGCGAGGATTATATAATTGTCTTCTTTCAAGGTCATGACGGTGCACTGCAAATCTGCATGTGTGCGCCGCACCCCCTCGTTAACCATTCAGCTTTTTCAATTATGTACACACACTCTTACGCACGACTCGAGAAAAAGGGAAGGGAGGGAAGCCGGAAGTATCGTGAAAGAGACAGAGAGAAAGAGAACGCTGAAAAGGGAGTAGAATATGTGATCCAATGAAAACCCTAGGTGGTTGGAGAACGCGGCAGTTAAAACCACCCTCTACGAATCCTGTCATGTTACTAACTGATTACATGACAGTTATATATACATATATATATATATAGGTCAGAAAATGAAATTATCAAGCCAGCACACTGTTCAAGGACGCGCGAAGCGGACGTATTAAACGTCTCGCATCGTCGTTTATTCAGGGGTGGCCGTACGAAGGTACCATGAATGAAAAGACATGTGTGTTATTAAAGGGGCAAAATTTATGCAATTTTTTTTTTTTTTTTTTTTATACATTTTGCATAGTAGCAACGATATTGCTGATTGATATGACTGATTGATTTGCTATGATTTGATATGACACATCACGGTAATTTTCAATGAGCAAGAAATATCGTCTGGAACAAACGAGAGAAACAAGAATAATAATAACAAAGTTATTCCAAGCTCGAAAAAATATTGGCTTTATGGACCAAATATTTATTCGTATTTGGTGTTTGAATTCAAGTATACAAATATGTTTACATCGTGCTGTATTTCTCTATACGTTTCTTTGAGTTTCTTTCTCTTTCTCTTACTTTATCGATAAATATTTGAATAAATGTATATACATACATATGTCACAAACAGAGATCTTTATCTATTTAAACTAACGCGTTTCATTTTGAATATAGATATTTTTTAATAAACTCCTAAATAAGCATAGGAAGATATAACGAGAGATAAGGCTAAATTCTATCTATTTATAAATGATAAATTAGAGATCCGAAGTGTTATTTTTCACGCGAGAATATACGCGACAAAATGCTTTGGAAGGAAGAAAGCGCAAACTAGACAAGTTTCGTAATTATTAGAGTAGCCTTTTCTTTTAAAAAGTTCTTCCGTCTTTCAGGAAGCATTGTAAGGCATGGTTGAGTGGGCGCACTTGTCGCTGCAAAAAAATGTCATCGAGCCACTTTAACATCGTAGCAGTAGGTCAAGTTTTTAGAAAATCAGGATGTAACAGCACAGTTACGACCGATGAAGTTGCCTCGTTCGCGTAATCATTTTCGCGGAAAAACAGGCGACTCACCTCGAGACCTACCCAGCCGCAAAACTTCAAAGTTACCTTTCTCCTAATAGATATACTGTACACCGGAAACCGGAGGCGCCGATAAACTTCACGAATTTGAAACTTTATAATCCGCGAAATGGATGCTACTTCAACTCGGTTACTTTATATTTTTCGCGCGAGTTATCACGCGAGGAGCGTTGATTCCTGAAATTCTTTGCATCTAAAAATATTATATACTGTTGAAATATTTACGATCAAAGATAATATTAAAACGCGACTAATAATTATGGCTATGTATATCATTAATATTTACTATACATATAGTATGTACTATTTTTCTAAACAAAATACGCTCGATATATTTTATATTATTTAAAAATTTTAACAGAGACAGAAACAAAAGAATAGTTTTCTTTAATTATTGTAAATTTCTTTGAAATTTATTTATAAGAATATCTTTTTAGAAAACTGTCTCTGTACTTTCTCCTTTTTTATAAAAGTTGATATTCTATTGCAATTGACGTGGCTTCACTCTTTATACTACGTCATTATTAAACTCTGTTCTCGAATGGATTTTAATTGCGGATCAGGCGGTGGATTAAAACAAAAGAACCTCGTGAAACAAAGACGGCCGATTTTCAAAATAATTATACGAAACAATGAAGATATCGGGCTGCCCAAGGCGCAAGGTTTATTTTCATCCTTCTCGATAGTGTGATATAATTTAATAAAAAAATTAATTTCCAAAAAAAGATGAACGGAGTCTAATGAGCAGATTCATTATCGCGTTATAATAGAAAAATAATTAAAAGAAACGAGCACAAGAGCTATTTAATGGTCTTAATTTTTCTAAAAGAAATCCTCATTTTCTTGCATTGTTTATAATAACATTAAATCATTTAAGGCATAAATAAATGATTCGAATGAAATTTCAGAGAATACAGCAACTCGTCGCTATCATCCTGTCCTAATTTCTCGATAAATGTCCTCAACGAGACCTCAGTAATGCACTTGCAAGGAACAATGATACCCGATGATACTATCGTACACCCACCTAATCCAGGTTATTCTCTCGGTGACCCGCCGGCAGAAGCTACTCGCATTGTCTACTCTAGAAGCACCAGCTCGATCGATGAATCCCAACGACCCCGAACTATAGACACTTTGCTGAATTCACCGCTGTTCTGAATTTGCACGACCGCCTACCTACGCGTTTCGAAAGAAGACTTTCGTGACGGACCCTTTCAGAATCGAGTAGATAGGTAGGTTCGTTTGAAGTTCGCTAGAAAAAAAATCCGAGACTTTGCATCGGGGTTGTCCAACCCTCGACTTCGTTCGTCCTTTTTTTTTATCCTCTCTCTCTCTTTCTCTCTTGATTGGCGTACGGTTTCATCGCACGGAGACTGCTCGACGAAGTAGACGCTTGGTGATGGTACCCTTGCCCTTGACTATAGGGTGCGAGAATGCTCGTCTGAGGGGTTTGTCAGCTCTCTCTCTCTCTCTCTCTCTCTCTCTCTTTCTTTTTACCGGCAGACAGGTCGAGGTAGGCGCCAAAAAAAAAAAAAAAAAAAAGAAAATAGGGTGCGAAAGGGGTAGGAGAGAAACGACACAGACGAGACGCATGCCATCCTGCTTCCGCCGCTTATATGCCGTCTTGCTCTCTTCGACACTATGCGTGCGTACGTACGCACGACGTACACACCGCGTAGTTGCATCGTGTCTTTACGTGCCGTAAAGCGAATAGAGCCGCGTCGAGTGGAGGGTGCGGAGTGCTTGGACTTGAATGCGTCGAGTAGTCGTCTCGCTTGGGGTTAGTTTGATCGGGTTGGTAGCTGGCTCGAGGCCCATTCATATAAGAATCGGTAGTATCGTCACGTTGTAACGTCGTACAATAGCACTTTACAAGCAGCGGTCGCGTAGAAAATTAGTGTCACGTGAAAGTATTTTTCCATAAACGTAATTTCTTATTAATGCTGTTCCGTCCATTGTTATTATCGATGAAATAAATATTTGCGAGGAAATAAAAATTTTTTAAAATACTGAAGTCTTTTTACGGCACTCTAGTGAATATTTCAACGTAGATTCCACACTTATCTCTGCGCGCTAATTGCTTTTCAATTTCAGTAGCATGATATTGGACGGTTTACGAGAGTTCACATCGAGAGGCGATCGACCTCGAGTACACCCTCAATGTAATAGACATAGATTCCAAACGACGTAATCAAATGATGCATTAAATGCAACGTTACGACTAGAGATCGATGTGCAGAATATATATAGCAGTACGATTATGCACGTTGTGTCAATGTAAATAAGTAAGACGTGGAGGACAGTATCTATATGTTACCCATTGCGTGATGTATAATCAGAATGTACAAGTCTATAGCAAGAAACAAATTGAAACGACGTATCGAACATTATATCGTACATCATGTTTATTTTTATAATCTATTTATGAAATCATCGAGAATCATTTTTATTCTCGCTACTGTCATGTTATCGTAATAATGCAAAATTTGTGGCAGAAAATAAAGTCTGTCGACTTACATTTTTTACCGAATTATATAAGAGATCTATATAATTCTATTTCTTTTTATTCTATTTAATGGAATGGAAATTTAATACGTCTGCAACTTTCCGCATGTTTCTCTGTTTTTTTTTTTTTTTTTTGCAACTATTTACAGATTTACACTATCGTCAAATTCGAGATTCGTCGTAGATTCAAGAGTAAGATTATCTCGCGGATGGGTGATAGCTCTCGCAAAACACACTTCGTTGAATTTTCGATTTTCGCATTCCCAACCGTTGTAAAAGCGAAAGAGAGCGGATTTCTCGCAACTGCGACACGGGATTCTCCACATTTTCGGTTTAATGGTGTTGACACGCGGCATCCCGAGCCGCGTTATTTTGCAAACGGCCGCCTTGATATTGCACGCTCGCGTTGTATATCCAATTCCAATTGCACGCAGCTTAGAGCAAGATATGAGAGACATACCTTTCAGATGTTCCGGGGTATCCGCCGCGCCGGCTCGCATAATATCGCTCAAGTAGTGTTCCAAGGTCCTCATGTTGTCTAACGGTGAGTTTCCATTAGCCGTCATACGATCCTGGAAAACATTAAAGAAACTGTGAATCTCATATTCGTGGCTTCCTATATCTTAATTATTTTTTTCAGAAAGAAAATATAAAATTAATACTCAAAATTATTTTAAACAATTCAATATAATATATATGTATGAGATAATTGACACATAAACTAGTATTAGTCGTAAAATTTTAGCAATTATATATTCTAAAAATTGTGTTCATCTAAATAGAATTTGTTGCTTCTCGACATCTAGATAAATCTTAATTTCGAAATAAATTAGCAGAAAAATTGCCTACTTCATTTAAATCACACAAATTCATAGACGATACTCAGACTTTTATTATAACGATTGTCTCACGAGAGAAAACCTGATGCTATGGTATATAAAAAAATTTAGATTTTTCAATTTCCCCCGCGAGCCATTTCGAGATGTAAGAAAATTCATTCATTTCTTATTAAAAAAAGCCTCTTAGCGAATGTACTGTGAGAAAGGATAAGCCAGCGAAAGAGGAAGACAACGAAGCGGAGCGGAAAGGTTGAAAAACGATAAGAGAAATAATGTTTCTAGCGAGAGGATCTTTATAGAGAGAGGAATTTGCCAGAAGGAAGCGTACTATTCGTGTAAGCAGCAGGAAAGAAGTACAGGGGCAAAAGAGGCGAGAGAAAGGCCTGTAATAGACCACTTGTAACGAATCGGGGAGTGCAGTTAAAGAGAGCGGGGATGTATTCAAAAGTTTCATCCATCCTCGCCCCTTCGTCCTCTTCGCCGTCATCGCCGTCGTCGTCATCATCGTCGTCGTCGTCGTCGTCGTCGTCGTCGTCGTCGTCGTCGTCGTCGTCGTCATCGTCGTCGTCGTCGCCGCCACACCCTTAATGCACATCCGTTTCCCTTCTTTTATTTCGGCTATCGCGCGGCCGAAATGCCGTATCCCCGACCAAAGTTTGATAAAGCCTGACGACCTCTTTTATTTCGGACGTCACGCCACGGAATTGCCGACTTCCTCGCGTGGAAAGTTCGATAAAAAAGTTGACCTCCGAAGATTAATAATCTTCCCGTGACCAGATTAGAGCGTCATTCATAGATCTTGATCGATATATGCATCATTTAAAGGAGATTCAAATGCATTGTGCAATTTATTAAGTTGCAGAATCATAATTAATTAATCGTTTGCAGTCCGTATGTTAACTTTTCACATATTTCTCTAAATATTCAAAGTAGTAAAATATTGTAGAAATAATTATGTTTCTTGAATTTTTATAAATTTCAAATGATAAAAAAAATTCTTATATTAAGCAATAATCATGATGATAAAAATCAAATTAAAAATGTATAAAATTGTTTTTGTATAATTTATTTATTATAATTTAGATTTTTAATAAACTGACATCAAGATATAATAAACAAATGTTCTTCGTGCTGCTTGATAAATATATATACCAAGAATTATTCTATATTTTAGAACAATTCTTTTGCTCTGATTCTTTCTACGCGTCTAGCATCTCGTGAAGGAAGTAGACGAGGAGTTATGGGAGAAAGAAATGGGTGAGAACGATAACGGAAGAGAGTCGAATCTTTGAAGGTGACCAATTGAGAAGAACGACCGATGTAACAAAAAATAACGGGCGCGATGCAGGAGAAAAATGTCTGCTCGCGCAAGGAAGGCTTTCTTTTAGAGCATCCGGTGGACGGATTTTGAAATTTATAAGATTCATAACGATACATTTTTACGTAATCGCTTTTAAAAGCTCTCGTATTTATACAAATAATTGTGAGGTATGAAAACAGCGCGAAGTTTCAACGATGCAAGAAGCTTGATTAAAACAAATGCAAGGAAAACTCAACTCGAAATCTGTCGAGGAGAATTTTTGTTCCAAAGATATATATTCTCTTTATACGTCTAAGATAATTCGAGTATATACACGTAGAATATATCTCATACATATTGCATGAGTTTTCTCTAATAAACCTAGTATATATCTCGTATACTAGATTATTTGATACGCGATATTTATATAAATCTCTCGCAAAACATGTAATAATTCGAACACGTCTTAGACCAATATTGAAAATTACGGCCGGCATAAGGGAGCGCGGCCTTCGAGCCGCCGTCCTGGAATAAAACGACCGTGACACTTATTTGGTCAACGCGGTAAGGCACGGGGCAAAGGAAGAAAGACGGATTTCAGGGTGTATCTCGCACGAATGGAGCAAAGAAGAGAAAGAGAGAGAGAGAGAGAGAGAGAGAGAGAGAGAGAGAGAGAGAGAGAGAGAGAGAGAAGAAAGAAAGAGAAAGAAATAGAGAGGAGAGAAAGGGGTGGGCCCCTGATGTCGAATAATCGTGCCCATCTTTCCACGCCGGTGGAAGTGCAAAAGATGGCCCCACCTTCTCCACAACCGTCTATATAACCCTCTGGTGGTCCTGGTATTCCTTCCTTCCTCGTGTACGACCGCGCGAGCCCTCCGAACCCCCACCCGGGTATCAACCCGCTTCTCCTCTCTCTCCCTCTCTCTCTCTCTCTCTCTCTCTCTCTCTCTCTCTCTCTCTCTCTCTCTCTCTCTCTCTCTCTCTC
>JBCAUJ010000113.1:9892292-9918230 GCA_038406275.1 Cataglyphis albicans | reverse complement strand
CTCTCTCTCTCTCTCTCTCTCTCTCTCTCTCTCTCTCTCTCTCTCTCTCTCTCTCTCTCTCTCTCTCTCTCTCTAGGGTTGCTTCGCGCGAGCGCGCGCGCCCACCCCCGCGTCTCACAAGAGCTCAGTTCACACACATATACACACACATACATACACAAACGTAGAGGGGAAATGTTTCTCGGCTCCGTTCCGTCTCTGTCTGGCTCGCAACGTGGTGGAAAATCAATATAGGGAAACCAGGAAGCAGCGGCAGGGCGTCGACAGCAACCTCTGTGCAGGCTCCATCCCGGTACCGTTACCCCTACTCGTCATCCCGTTCTCTCGTTGCGTATCCCTTCTCTTCTGTATCCCGCTAACCCTCTCGCGGTTCTTCTCTCTCGCCCTCTCTCTCTTTCTCTCTCATTAATTCGACTTCCTGTGCCCTATTCGCCGTTTTTATTTGCCGTCGCTCATAGTATTGTTCTCGTTGCCCGCAGCGTAATTTCCATTCGCAATAGTCATTAGGAGTTTCTTATGAAGTCGCGCGATTCTCTATTGGCCATTGCGGATACCGTACATCCGTCTTCCGGGGACAATCGGCAACATCTTGACCGTGACTACCACTACTATCTCGATAACCACCCTTTCGATAGGAGGCCACTGCGCAAATCTTCCCCCACTGTCGCGGAGTAGGTATGCGGGTCGAGAGAAAAAGAGAGAGAGAGAGAGAGAGAGAGAGAGAGAGAGGGAGGGGAGAGAAAGAGAGAGAGAGAGAGAGAGAGAGGAAGGGAGAGAGGAAAACTGCTGGGAAATTGGGTGATCCGGAAGAAGACGCGAAGAAAACACTGCAGCGTCGTATGTACACGTCAGGAAAACGTTGGATTCGGTATACCACTACGGGCTGTACATCACGGAGATGTATCTTCGAAAGTACCGCCAGCGATTCGTTATCCCATTTGCGCGCGCGAGAGGCATGTATCTACATCTCTTCCGAATCATGCATTCGCGAACGCATATTCCACATCGAGTGACGAATATATACGCGACGAAAATATAATAAATTCAACGGAATCTACATAACAATCTTTCCTGTTCCAAGATACCCACACGTATTGATTCCCTCTCTCTCTCTCTCTCTCTCTCTCTCTCTCTCTCTCTCTCTCTCTCTATTAGGTACGAGGATTCCATTCGACCTAGAGAACTCCGCATGCTTTCACGGTTGCGAGACGCGCGGCCGCGGTTGGCCCAGTTCCGAAGTTGGTGGCTCGTAAAAAGCGATGTTACTTCCTACTTCGTGCCTGTGTGTGTGTGTGTATATATATATCTATATATATATATATATATATATATATATATATATATATATACGTATTCCACGTGTTTATATTATCGGAGTTCTCCGCTGACTCCGCGTTTGCGAATAATCCGTGACCTGTCATGGGCATCGTGGTCTAATCGGGAATTGAATTATGGCGAGCGGAGCAGAGGTGCTGTGTGTGAATGTAATCCAGGAGTGGTCCGGGAAACATGGGTATAAACGCGTAAATTTTCTAAGGGGATGACAGCGCGCGTCAGTCCGTTTTGCGCAGTCTCCACATGGGCGAGGCGTGACGTAACGTTCGCACGATACGACACGCATTGCAATTGCGTTTGCCGAGAGAGCGACGAGAAACCGGCAAAGTGTCCTTTTCGTTCATATTTTCTGCCCCGAAAGAATTATCTTCGAAATGAGACACAAGGCGAGAAGGCACTTCATCTTACTCGCGTTCTGTGTTTCAAGACACACACGACATTCGCCTCGTATATTTTAGAACACAATACATCCTATATACGAGCACGGTTTTACATTACGGAAATATCTACATTAGCAAATAAAACGGGAAGGGAGGGGAGGTGGGGGGGGGGGCAAGCCATAGTGAGAGATATGTCAAAATGATATCCACGCACGAAAACTAGAGATTGATAAATCATCAAACGTTCGTTAAAATGCTAGAGCACATTACTAAGTCCTTGCCCCTAGATAAAAATATACGATTAATTCGACGATAAATGAGTCGAGCAATTTACAAAGGGAGGGAAGTAATATTTGGAAGTAAACCCAGCCGACGATTATTATGCAGAAGGAATAAAAGGGTAGAAACGCTAGAAGATTAGTAGGAAGCTAAAAAAGGGGAAGACACGCAAAGGGGTTGTTGAGGGGAGGAGGGGACGGGCGTATCGAGGTGTGCAGGCATCTCTGCGAATTCCGCATTTTTGTCGCTCATCCATCCAGTACGGGGACGCGAATATTCCAACCCCCGTGCACATTTCCCTGCACCCTGTGCATCTCGTCTCCTTGCGACGCAGCAAATGCGCGTTTATATCCCGCTTTCGCGAGACGCTATTTTACCTGCGTTTACACGCGCCCGTCTGCGTTCTACAATTGGGAGGAGTGATGATGGGATGCGTCCTCATTGTGATCGTCGAAATATGCATTAGAGGAGCCGAACGCGACGAGTAATTATTATGTCGAGCGCGACGCCGTCGTCGTCACGGTTGCAACCGGGGTGGTGGATGGCATGGGGAAAATAATAACGCGCGAGAATGTATTACACCGCGGGGGATGAAACGAAAAATTCCAGACGCAATTTTTCAGTGTCTTGCGGCGTATTACGACTGTATTTTATCTCGAACGTCTATGTAAGTAGAGTATAAACGTATCCGGCATTTGATATACCGAACTGCAAGTTACTTCATTACATATCGCGTCTATATACGTATTTTGCATACGCCTAATGTAGATTAATTGACTGATCAGCTGATCCTGTCGTAATTTTAAAAGGATCGCATTGCATAAAAGAAATCGACTTATCTCTCGATAAATAAGTACCGATATCATTTGAATGTATTAAAGAATCATCTAAATTCAACGCATATTCTCTAAATATTCAGGTTACAAATATAATTCACGCATTAATGATTTCGAGAAAAATATCAACAGAGTTTTGACAAACTTTCAAATTGTCTCGTATTAAGCACGGTAAAAAATTCGATTTTTCGCAATTGCATCCTTTTCTCGCTTATGACCATAACAGTGTCACCCGTTATCCGATCCGATTACGTTTCCCTCCCCTTTTCCCCTATCCTCCCCTCCCCTCCTCCCCCCCTCCCAGACCCGCGAACGCGGACGAAGGGTGCGGATGGCACGCGGAGAGGGTGCAACATAACCTGAATCCCGAGGCGTGTGCGGAAGCAACGCCATTCCATCCGGCTAGCACGAAGTAGGTCACCTCCATAGAGCGGAGCTCTCGCCCCACAAGGGAGGGGGGTGACGTAGCGAAACGTACACACAGAAACGGCAACATCGGCGCGCCGCGATGGCGGCCAAAGGGTGGAGAATGCGGCGTGGTATCATCGTTGTATCGCGATCGTTGCGGACAATAGTGCTCATTGTCTAATGCACGTGTGCGCGAAATATTTAGAGTATACGAGAATGTGAGGTGATTCTGATCATTCAACCTTCTGTTTTTACTTTCGGTTTATTGAGGTCATTTGAGAGCGGTAGATATCGCGAAATTTCTATTACAAGCTAAAAATGTAATGATAAGATATGACTTATTTTATTGATTTGATTTGTCAGTTGAGGTGACACAATACAAGGTTGAATTTGTTAACATGGATAAATTAATTTCAATTATTTACGATTCTTAATATTCTAACGCAATTAACGGAAAGCTTTTATCAAAGATAATCAAATAATAAAAATCTAAAAAATGCCTCTAGAAAATCTCTTAAAAGAATTTTTTTTTAATACTTTTTGCATATTTTTATAATGGGTAAATTAATCGTTTATGATTCTTAAGATAATATTTTAACGCAATTAACGGAAAGGTTTTATCAATGATAATCAAACAACAAGAATCTAAAAAATGCCTCTAGAAAATCTGTTAAAAGAATTTTTTTTAAATGCTTTTTGCATATTTTTATAATCTGTTTTGATAAAGTTTCCTTTATCTTAATATTGTCTAGACTTCCTTTAAAGATTCAGAATATTTATATGATAAAATAGATTTTCATATCTGGATCGTTCGACGATCTATCTAATAACATCATATCGTGACAGACCAATGATACTATTTTGGTCGGTTTGTGTTATCAAAATATCATGCTCGCGCGGCAAATGCCAAGGTGCTTAGCCCGCAAAATATCCCGCAGCAGGCGGATAAAATCGGGCCAATAAAATTATGTAAGATATCGAACGAATCGAGTTAAATGTTACGTTGTAAGTGGAAGACTTGGGTAAACAGCCATCGTAACTCGCAGCGCTCAATACCGGGCGGCCACCCCCGTCTGTAAGCGGTTAACCGCATTTCATTACATAAGGCACAAGCAGTATGAAATATGTGTGTGCAATAACTTGTCAATATGAAATCGTTGTATTATGGCAGAGAGAGAGAGAGAGAGAGAGAGATGGAGAGAAAGAGAGAAAAAATATAAATGCCTCCTCCTCCTATTATTTTAAAATAAAAATTTAAAAAATTAAAAGAAGTACCCACGTGTTTTATAAGATAATTAATAAGAGACCGCCTTTTCTTTTTAAAAAGTCTCGTAGAATTAAATAATTTATAAAAAGATGTAATCTATTGTTATCGTGTGATAGTGATACCAATGATATTTTTTGTTCAACCTAATTATTCGTATGAATTTCTCGTATATTCTACTCTGTTCATAAAGGATAGACTTAGATAATAAGCAATAAGATTAAATAATCGTTTCTTATATTGTTAACGTGTGCATATATTACTCATGAGAAAACATACGAGCGAAGATTTTATATGTGTGCGTCTAGTTGACTGCTATGCGGAAGGACGCACCCCGCGAAAAATCTATATCGCAGGAAACCGGAGTAACCTATAAACCCCCGTACTGGGTCACTTCGCACCGGCGCAGTCCGGAATTCAAATAGAACGTGGTGGTTAAATTAGGTTAACATCTAGACGGCATAATGGAATGGCATGCTTGAAAAATCCTCTTCTTTGACTTTTTGTCCTTTCCACGATTTGATTTAACAACCATAAAAAGATTGGACGATGCACGCCTCACAGATAAAATTGTACTTTTTTAAATGTCCTAAATGAAAACTTTTAGAAAAAATATACTTTACCGTTTTTATTTTTCCGTAGAAAATGTAAAATAATATTAAAGTAAAGAACTTTATTGAAAGTCTTCAAAAATTTTATGATACTTAAAACTGGAGCTCTCTCCTACGAGTTGCTACTTATAAATATTAGTGATAAAATAAATATAAAATGTTTCATTTACTGTTTATATTTTAATTAAAAATTGTTATTAAGAAAATTCTCGCGTTATCGATTGAAACTATTTACAAATTATCGATGCTCTCCTTATTATCGAGATATCGGGCGAACATAATTTTTCCAGAACGCCGCAGGAATACCTTATCTTTGTCTTCCCTCGACTAGTACCTATTTCAAGGACAAATTTGCATCGTGTTGTCAGAGCGCAACGCAATTAACACTTCCAACCGACATACTATGCATACCGCAGTTGCTTTTTTTCATGTCACGTTGCGAGTCACGCAAAGCATGTTGGTTTAATATTTTGGTTGTATGTGGCACGCGATTTAACCTTGCATAATGCAAAAAAAAATTGCATTATAGTCGATTTATTTTTGTCAAAGAATATTATTTTTATCAAAATTCTTTAGGAATAATTTTAAGTAGAAAATAGAGCGAACTTCAAGAATATACTCGTTATACTAAAATAATATGACAAGGTTATCAACATTTTCTCAGTTGACAATATAGTGTAAAGGCATTTAAATAAAGATTGTAGAAGATAGAGAAGAAAGCTGTAGCGAATAATAAATCATTACAGAAAATCAGATTAGATGTCACATTTCTTTTTGCAACTTTTTAACATTCACATGAAAACACATATGTAATTAATTCTGTAAATGCAAGCCTTTCAAATAAAATGTGACGGGTGTGAAATTATGTAAAGAATAAATTTCTCAAGCTTATGTTTCAAAAATCCTTAAAACTTTTTCTATCATTTATAATTTTAAAACAATTAAAATATATTGTACGATATTTTTGGCAATAGAAAGTTTACTTTAACTTGGTCAAAGAATCTGTAGATAAAAGAGAAACACGGGAAAAATCTAAGGCAGGCAAGCATATGTAGGGGCTTTAAATTTATTCGACAGAATGCGCACAAGGAACTTTGAAAGTACATAGCTGCGGCTGACTTGTCGCATGCGGATAAAAAGTTTCCTAAGAAAGTCTTTTCGTGTTTCTTCCCATCCGCCGGCATACACGGAATAAAATTAGCCTCGCGCACATCTTCGATCTATTGAAGATCAATTTCGACCCCGGAACGAGGGCCGACCTTCGCGCGTCTGACATATTGCGAGCCGCCTCTTCGCTTTTTCAACGATCAGCACACTCCGTCGTCAGCCACATGACACTTTCGATTATTACATCGTTTTAGCCCAGTTGCATGATAAAATGCCGTAAATAGAAACGCTATTGGCTGGGAAACACGTGCGGACCAGCCAGAGCGTAGTTCTCTTTGCGTTTCGTCAGACCCATTTCGACAGCGAGACCGCGTTTCGTAATGACGTTTCAAGTCTACCGCACAAGTAAAAGCAGCGACGACGAAGCGCCAATAAAAATCGTTATCTCTACGCGTACATTCATTACGTTACAATTTTTTTTTTTTTTTTTTTCATATTGCGGCGCGATTACCAACACACTCGTGATCATATTGTATGCACGTGTATGTAAGCGTGATCCACCGGCGATTGGTCCTCTCGACATATCGGCTAGAGGCGACTTATTGTACGTGCCCCGATTCCGCTTCTCAAGGTGAATGACGAGCAATGAGTTATCGGACTTCGAGCTCGAACATTTCTTCGCTCTGTTAGACGCTTTTGCCGTATTACCAGGGCGCGTGCGCGCGCGCCTTCTATAAGCCGCGACACTTGTGTTCGTATATAATTCATCGATCGTTTTTCCGCACACTGTCGCGTCAAAATGGATCGCGTAAAGATCGGCGAAAATCAGAAAATGATTATTATTTTTTTACTTTTTGTCGTGTCACCGTGTATTAATTTCTAATATTATTGGGCACGGTGGTGTCGATATCAATTGAGAATTGTTATTGATACAATGCGAATTTGATTAAAGTGAATAAAAGGATTATATTTCGTAGTAATAATTTGAAAGGCAATGCCTCAAACTATGTAAATATTTTTCATTATTCATTCTCTGAAATTAAAAAAAGTGAAGCTCTTTAAAAAAATATATACTTTATATAAACTTTACATAAAATTTAATACTTTCTTGCATATATTATTTTCCTCAAATGTCATATAACACTTTTCACATGTAAGAAAGAGAACCTCGATAGAAAATAAAAATTATAGTTTCTAACATGGCAATTAAAGTTTCAGAAAAACATTTCGAGAAACGTAGGCTATATCATAATTATTATTGCACGTAATGTTTAATTGAATCGATGTATAAGCCGCGTATTCGCCACTCGTTTGTGTTTGAGCTAATTGTTCTTGGCGACGTACAGTCGAATCAACAATATTAAGGTTACTGATAAACGACCATCTCGCACTGCACGCTGCGATTAACCTGTTCGTTCCTTGAAATGCAGATGTGATGTCTATTGATATGAGTCTAATGAAATGATAAATTTGTGAGCCAGAAAAATGTCGATATGATTTGTTGGTCCATCAAAATGTTAAATAATGAAAACAGAATTTTAATGGATATATAAACATATTGAGCGTACCAGAATAATCATTAATAATATATAATTATTATAACTATTCGATTATCAGAATAATTAATGCTTAGAAAAATGTTAGAACATAAGTAATATTTTTCAAATGTGATATCTGTGATATATAACCATACATTTCGAAATCTGTACAGGTTAAAAATTTATATTACATTTTTTTTTTGGCGCAAATATATCGTGATATTATAAATACTAATAAATACTAATAAATTCGTATTTTCAAATATTATAGATATATTTTTTCTTCACAATATATATCTTCTTCATATTCAATATATATCTTCTTCACATTCAATATATATATCTTCTTCACAATTTTATACCATATGCTTCATTATTTGGTATGGTTAATAAATCACAGTGAAAGAAAGCATTGTGTTGTGTACAAATATATGTAAATGTTGAAACACAAGGTGCGTGGAGTTAATAACTGAACGACAACATGACGACATCCGCCATTTCTCTCGAATAGTATGCAGATCTATTTTCGAGTGATGGTTAAAATAGCTGAGCTTAAACTTCTGCTAGACACTGTCGGAGTTACTACGTTCGAAAGGAATTAGGTCAGACTTGAACGACTAAATAAGTATCAGCGAAATTGTTCCCGATACCGCGACTAGATAACAAAAAATAAATAAAATCGATTATTAATCACAACCTCGAATTCTTATCCACCATAGAAAAAGTTTTGATCCAAAATAATTCCCTTTTTAAAACATGATAATCATTTTAGAGTCATTTTTTCATATTGGCTACAGTTTTGTCATAACAATATATAAAATTATCCTGAAATAAATATCTATATTTTTACAATGCATTCCTCAATAAAATAATTTAATAAAGAGATCTGCCGTATGTAAATTAATCTGAATCTCCCTTTATTCGGACATTATATTGTTATTCATAAAATTATTGCGTTGAATTATTGAATAAAATTTAAAGAGATTCATCACAAAGCGTGTAATAAATAAAAATAATAATAAAAATTTAAACGAATTTTACCCAAAACTAGAATATAATAGCAATGTAATATATATGTACATATTAACTTTATTAAATTAATTTGAATTAATTTATTTGAATTAAATTTATTTGTGAATTAAGCTTCTTGTAGCGAAATAACTAGTGGCCACATATAAACGAAATTATTTATTCATTTACTAACTATATATATTGCATGAAAAATATATACATATATAATGAAAGCTTCCGTTTAAGATCAATATCACGTTTGAAATGTAACACAACGTCAGTAATACAGTGCGCATAGGACGTAAATGGAACGATGGAACGTGTGGAAAAATATATTTGAGGAAAAATATAATTGAGGAAAAAAAATTAACTCGTATTTTCACAATGTCGTTAATACCATTATCTATTTCTTGTCTATATTCTTGTCTATCGATTATTTTTAAGCAACGATGACACATATGAATTACGGTAAAACGTGCCCAGTTGTATCGAAAAATGAAAGAGACTCTCGAAGCACTATCGGTGTACAGCTTCAACCTGCTCTTTCAATGCGTAACAGTTGCGTTATCACGCGAATAGATATGCGAAATGATGGGCGGCGCGGCGTGGCGAGAGATAACCTGGATTCGACTGCGTAAAACTGTCGGAAAGGCATTCACCGACTGCACATTATACCCTTAGGCTGCGCTTGCGACTTATGTCCGGTGCAGACATTATCGCGCCGTTAAAGTCCACGATGTCACGCCGCACGATAGCATGACTAATCGCCGAAACAATCATTGTATTGGCTAAATTTAAATATAAGAAGTGTGTCTCTCTCTCTCTCTCTTTCTCTCTTCTTCTGTGCCCCCTTCTCTAGGAGTTGCGTAACTCCTGGTGGCACGAGGAACACGTGGCGCGATGTCGTGGCACATCGAACGAGCGCGAAACTGCGGAAGTCGTAGCGCGCGTCGGCCTGCGGGACCGCATGATTGCCGGCGCAGTTTTACAAGCGGGTACCTTTGACTATACTACCTGCTCTCCACCGCGATCGATAACGCAATGCTACTCGGCTAAAAAAGTCGCGGCAATGTCTGTGTCATCGGTGCGCGATGTGAGTGAATCGAGCGAAACAACAAGCCCGCGGTCGATTCTTGAAGTTTTTTATGCTCTTTTTCCCACTATTTCTGCAACTATCGAGTAAACGCGTACAGGGAAAAATAATTTAGTTGCCTGTGATTAGCACGTCGTTAATAACAAGAGTTTTTTTTTTATAGAGTTGATAATTAAACATGCGATGTTGATTTTAACTTACACATTAAGCAATTGGAGATGTGATTGAGTTTGTTTAAGCACCGGAGGAAAGAACAAGCGAAAACCAGTTAGTTTAAAATCCTCGAGAAGTTGAGCACATTCAGACGAGCAGCTGTTTGCTCTCGCAAAAATGTTTCATTCAGTGTGAAAAAATTCTCATTTGAGAGATGAAAAGAATAAATTAGAGGATTCATTACAATGTTGCTCTAATTTACTTCTTCAGAACTTGAGAGAAAATCAATTTTTAAAATTGAGAAATTTTGTTCACGAATTAAATTAAAAGTCTCAACACTTTGAAATTTATTTCTTCGAGCTTTTAGGAAAATAAATTAAATATTAAAAATCCTTGAAAAGTTTATCCTACTTCTAACACCTCGCTAAACGGTAACTTCCGCGTCAACTTTCTAAACTTGAGAGAATTTCAAAACCGACTCACCTGCTGAAACGGGGGGAGCTGCAGTAGATCCCTCTCTTCGGCGGCGGTGACTTCAAAGGTCGGCGCTGGCTGAGGCGGATATATGTTGCCCTTGCCGGGATATGAGGTGCTCCGACGAAACTTGACCGGACTGATGCAGGAAGGATGCGCCGCTGCGGGTCCCGGATGACCCGGAAACGTTGGACTCGGTTTACGGCCCTGCAGACCGGCTGCCACCGCCGCGGCGGCGTGCAGGGATGAGTGCAGTGGCGGTAGATTAGGCACGGACCTGCCGCGATTCCAAGGTGACAGGCCCGGACTGGCGACCGCGGCCGCTTGCGGTCCCGCACCCCACTGCTGCGGTGCCTGCGGCCCGCCCGACCACGCGGCGTAGCCCTTACCGGGCAAGTAGACTCCCGGATGGGATGTCGGCGGCGGTTGCTGCTGCTGCTGCTGTTGTTGGTGTTGTTGTTGTTGTTGCTGCTGCTGTTGCGCGGACGATACTTGCAGACCGCCGTGTCTGGTACCAGCGGGTGCACCTGCGTTACCATGCTGCTGCTGCTGCTGCTGCTGCTGCTGCTGTTGAGGAAAATTATGACTGGCCGTAATGGCGCGACGTGTGCCGCTCGACACGGCGGCGGCGGCAGCGGCACCGGTGCTGGCGAACAGGCCCGCGGGCCCACCAGCTGGAAAGTTCTGAAAGGCGGCGATCGAGCCGTTGACTGGTAACGCGGCGTGTAAACCGCTATCATCCGGCGCGGACCAGAGGCTAGGCACGCGGCCGCCGGGATCGGCGAAGCCCTGCAGGGCCGAGGTCGTGCTGCAGGTAATATCTTTATCCGTTGACGAGGGCGTCGTCGGTGTGATGGCGATATTCTCCGCTTCAATCGCGTCCTTCGACTTGTCTTGTCCAGCTACTGTGTCGAGAGCGCTGCTCGGCGAGAGCGGAGCTGGTTTGCCGGTGGCTTGCTTCTCGATCAGCAGATCGTCCTGCATCGTGGATGTTGTTACGGTGACGGCGGCGCTGCCGATGATGTTACTACTGCTGCTACTGCTGCTAATGCAGCCAGTGCCGCAATTATTTGTGGTCGCACTAGGTTTTGAACTTGTCAAGATACTGGAAAAGAGACTAGTCGTGCTATAGTCCCCCATAAATCACCGTGGAGCTTCCGGTGTCCACACAACGTTGGGTCCAACCGTCGCGTTAAGCAGTACTTTTAGCTAGGCCCGTTCGGAAACTTGCTCTTCTTCTTTACTCGTCTCCCACGGGTCCCGTTACTCCAGGGTGTCGTTATCGTTGAATATGCGAGAAATCGCGCGCGTCTCTTCCACGTAGTGTAATTCGTCGTCGTTTCTGTCCAGCACGAGTTTGCGGGATAAACTATCGATCCACGGCCGTAAAAACACCCACGAAGAGAGAGACCCCGGAAACCGAGAGGCCACGTCGCACGATGATCCTCTTCGTCGCGTATCTTCCTCTCTGCACTCTTGTTCTTCGTATCTTTCTTTCTCTTTCTTTCTCGTCCGGCTTTTTATCTTCTATTTTCACCGCCTCGATCTATTTTTCCTCAAGAGGATCCACGTTGCGGGACGCGTAGTTTCACTCTCGTGTCTCCACGTCTTCTTATCACGTACACTTCTCGTCAAAATGCTCTCCTAAATCCCGCTGACGTTACGTTGCCCCGGTACAATTCGGCAGCGTCTCCGTGACATCCTCTTAGTTGAAGAGCCAAGCTTACTCGGCCACGCGCGTTGTCATCGTCGTAGTGCCGCTCCAATGCGAAGCGTTGCTCGTTAGCTACTCTTGATTACTTCCCTCACGTTCGTTCGCTCGCTCGACCACCGTCCTCGTATACGTTTTATCCAGGGGTTATCCCCTGGCGAACATAATTTTGATCCTCTCGACAGAAACACACCGCTGGACCACTTGGAATTCTCCCAAATACGCAACACAGCGCGCGCGACTACCTTTTACTTTTCACTGTCACACATACACGACTACGATGCGAGGTCGTTTTGCGGATCGTATCGGAGGAACAGAAGGAGGTGGAGGACGGGAGGAAGGAAGAGCGTGCAGAGAGCGTATACACGATATGTTTTACCACCCTCAGCCTAACAAAGAGACGAATTCACGTTCTTCGCGAGCGATTTCGCCGACGGCTGTCCCACTAAACTCACAAGATTTCCCCGAGATAAATGAAAGTTGATACGAGAACGATGAGCCAGGATTTTTCGTGGACACTCGCGGGACGATGGTACTGTATTACTCCCCGTCGCCGATCGCCGATTGTTACGCAACGCGTATCGGTTGTCGCGCTTGCGAGATCGATCGATCGTCAATAAGCCCGTTATGAGACGCGCGGCGCGGACGGAGGAGAGCTCGGCGATGTGTATGTTGCACGCGCACACACCGTGAGTCTCGCGGGGATACTGATGACAAAACGCGAGCGCGAGCCCGAGGTGCGTAGCGCGCGCGGGGGTCAGGTCAGGGTTACTACCACTTTACCGCGCTACGTCGACTACGTGTATCCACTCGAACAAATCGGAGCGGACAATCGGAGCGGATTCGCACACTGCGGTGACCGCACGCGGCGGGCGACCCGTGGTTCGCCTTTTCCACCGCCTCCACCGCCGATCCGCCTACACACGATATCCGTGCACCACCTCTGACCGTACACGTATACGTCGGTCTCTCCCACCTCCTCCTCTACGACGTACTAGCGACGGTCTAACGTTGCAACCCGATCGGTTCGCATATTTTCCCTATTTACTTCCCTCGACGGCACACTGTTGTCTCACCGTCGTCTAGCCTCTTCTCCGTCGCGCGTACGCCCTCGAGCCTCCGTCAGCTGCGCTCGAGCAATACAGAAGAGACAGAAGGAAAGAGGAAGGCTGGTGGAGATGCAAGGAGGAGGAGGAGGAGGCCTGGAAAACTCCAGTCAGTCGAACGCGTTTCGGCGACGCGACTTCGTGGTCTCTCCTCTGTCGCCGCTGCTGCTGCTGTTGCTGCTGCGTCGTCGTCGTCGTGTGTACCTTTCGCGCGCGCGCGCGCCGTAGCGGTGCGATTCGTGCGTCGTGCCGACTCTTGGAACACTGCGGCCGCGCCGCGGATCGGGGCATGCCACTGCTCCGTATTCGAGTATAAGTCGTCGTGTGACCTCGCGCGTCAAACCGTGCGCATTCGGCGATATTCGCCCGGCCGTCCGTGCACTTGCTGATCGGCCTCCTCGTCGTCGTCGTCGTCGTCCTCGTCGTCGTCGCCGTCGCCGTCGCCGCCGTTGCGTCGGCGATTCTGTTCACGCAGGCGCCCTAACGTCGACGTCGCCACCGCCATCGCGGCCGCACCGAAGCCACCACCGCGACGCCTGTCACCCCACATCCCATGCCTCCTAGCCGCCACCCTCCTCTTCGCGATCCTCTAGTTATACAGGGTGCCCTAAAATTATATTGAATGTCAATAGTCAGTTACAGACTTTATGAAAAGTTTGCATTAATGTTATTTTTAAATTAAAAGATTTTATAGCCAATTAAATTTATGGAGATTATATTGAAAAGAAAGAAAATCATAATTCCTTCGATATAACAATTAGAAAGAAAGTCAAAAAATAAAAAAATAAATAAGATAGTGTTTCTGAAATCGTTGAGCATGAACGCTTTCAAAAATGCTATAAAATGCGCATAAAAAAAATTTAGAATGAACATACAAATTTTCCTAAGAAAAGTTGAAATCTCAATATTTTGGGGAGAACAATCATTCGTACAGGTTCGAAAAATTCCTTGTGTACCTTTGAGTCAAATCTTCCCCAATAATGATCGATGCAAGCATCGCGAGCGAGCGGCTTGATAAGCGATCGCTTGATAAGAACTGTGCGATTACGTTCTAAGGGAAGAAAAAGAAACAAGACAACCGTATAATATATATATAAAAGATTAGAAGTTGGCTACGTAAAATAAAAGTATCGCGACGAACGATTTATGGTGGCGGATAACGAGCACCTCACGCGTTCGCGAGAGCGAAACAGAATGAAGTACGCGTCGTAATTGCACTCGAATCTCGAATCTCGCGCGCCTTCATAACCAAAATATCGTCTCGCGATGAGCTATCTTGTCGGAGGCTGCGCGATGTGCAGTAAATCTCTCATTTTTAGCTGCATTATTAGCAAGCATGCGAATTATGGCGGCGGACGCCGTTTACATTGTTCGCGATACGCATATTCCCATGTTCGTTTACTTAGACTTATGTAAGGTTGCGTAATAAATGTTAACGATACACGCGGTGTTTCTGCCGAACGCGAGGGTAATCTAATCATTTTGATGAGATTTCGGGCATCGCTGATAGCAAAATGACGATAAAATCCTCGAGATTAATTTCCTCGCAAATTCGGCGGCAAATCAACGGCAAAATATTTGTTCTTTTCTCGGAGACTATATTAGAAAAAATTGTATTCATGAAAAAACTGAATATTACCTGAATGTTATTTACTCGAAGAATGAGATTTTTGTATTTTCTAATTTTTAAATATTTGAAAGTTGAATTTCTTTACGATAAAGAAAAATAAAAAAATGAAGTAAAAACGGAATCCATGAGAAATAATACAAATTTAATACTATTATAATTGCATTACTTTACATGGGTGATATGATTCTTTTTGTCTATTCTAAACACTATATTCAAAAATATCTACTTGATAAATACTGCTTGAATAATCGTACCCTTTTTAATGTTAAATTCTCCAATTATTTAAGACACGAAAGTAAACTCAAGATCGACATACCAGGATTTGAAACGAGTCTGAAAGTAGCTGAGACTGCGTTCGTTTTACCGTTACAAGCATCTGATTGGAGTATAAGAATACTTTGTCCCGATTGATTAATCAAACGCCAGCAGCGCTTGTGACGGTAAAATCAACGCGGCTAAAAATCACTATAGGAGGTTGATTCACTATCGGAAAATGTATTCCAGCGTCTATA
The DNA here is from genome assembly GCA_038406275.1 of Cataglyphis albicans. Lineage (NCBI taxonomy): Eukaryota > Metazoa > Arthropoda > Insecta > Hymenoptera > Formicidae > Cataglyphis > Cataglyphis albicans. The sequence goes on along the minus strand of JBCAUJ010000113.1, from coordinate 9,902,782 downwards.
GAAACGTCGGTAAACCCGTCTAAAGTCTAGAGTCCCGTCTTTCGTCGCATTACGCATTTGTCTGCATTACCAAGGTTAAGCAGGTCTCGCGTTTTGACAGATCGAAAAATATACCACGTGAGAATTGGTTCATTGAAAATTGTAATTCTAATTCGCAAAAATGAATAGACTTTTCGGACGTGGCAAGCCCAAAGAACCACCACCAAATATTACGGACTGTATAGCAGGGGTAAGAAATATGACAATTTGTTATCAGAAAAACAACATACCTTCTTATTTTTCACTCTTTTTCTACATTATATTATGTCGTTCCTAGTAATTATATCAAGGAAAATTTATACGACTTGTGCTAAACAGTCTATGATATGTCAGACTTTTTATGATTTAGAGTAATTTCGTTTGTAATATATGATCCTTAAGGTTGACAGTAGAGCGGATTCTGCAGAGAAAAAGATAGCCAGATTAGATGCGGAGCTAAAAAAGTATAAAGATCAGATGGTCAAAATGAGAGACGGGCCGGCTAAGAACGCGGTGAAGGCTAAGGCGTTACGTGTATTGAAACAGCGGAAAATGTACGAAGCCCAAGTAGATAATTTGCGCCAACAGGCATTCAATATGGAGCAAGCCAACTACGCCACTCAAACGTTGAAAGATACCCAAGCAACTGTAGTTGCTATGAAAGAAGGTGTCAAACAAATGCAAAAGGAATTTAAACATATTAACATTGATCAAATTGAAGTAAGTTGGAAATAGTTTGATATAAACTTTGATTGAAACTGTGACTTGTTACTCATTATATATATCTTGTCATTTTTGTGTATAGGATTTACAGGATGATTTGGCAGATATGTTAGAACAAGCTGATGAAGTTCAAGAAGCAATGGGTCGTAGCTATGGAATGCCAGAAATTGATGATGATGAGCTTGCAGCGGAACTGGAAGCTCTTGGTGATGATCTTGCTTTGGATGAAGATACTAGCTTCTTAGATGATGCCATTAAAGCACCTAGTGCTCCAGATAAAGAACCTGGAGCAGCTTCAATTAAAAACAAGGTCTTTAATATAAATATTTGTCAATAATTAAAAAATAATGTTACCTAAAATAGCATTAGAATCAAAAAAGGCAATATAGTTTAGATTAAAATGAAAACTATTGACTATTCAATAAAATAAAATAAAATAAAATTATTTATATGTTTACAGGATGGTGTTCCAGTGGACGAATTTGGCTTGCCACAAATACCTGCTAGCTAAAAGCACAAAAAATTTATAGATAAGATAATGTAAGTTTGAGAATATATATTTGCATACACGCCCAAAGACACGATTCTTTAACGACACAAGATACGAGATGTGAAGCTTTTCTAATAAACACTCCTGTTGCGATGTAGATAACATTTTAAAGCTTTGTTCACAAATCTTACATTGAAGAAGTTTGATTCTATATTAATTTTTGTTATTATTTTTAGTCACTTATTTTTATTAAATTAATATTATGTTGTGTATATATAGATATAAAAAACAAATAGATATTAATAATAAATACCAAAAGTCTTCTCTGCAATATATATATGACATAAAGTGCATTTATGTTCCATTTCTCTAAAAATCTTTTTTCATAAATTTATTACATTACTTGTAATCTGGGAATGTTTGTTTCTTTCATATTTTGTATTTCTGTATAACATTCACATAAATTGAGAATATTTTCTTTGCTCTCATTGAAATGTGTGTCTTCAAATCCATGTATTTGTGTATAGTGATGAATGTGTGCCTAAAAAATGCGATTTTATAATTTTTTTATAATCATGCAATCTTTAAATTTATATTAAAAAATCGTATTTAGTGATAGATTTTATTGATAGAAGTAAAAAAATGTCAGAAAAATGGAACAGTTGTGTCTGTTCAAAAAAAAGTTTAAGCTTAAGTTTTACATTGTTATGTGTGTTGTACCTTTTTCTTATATAATTTAGAAAATTCTTTAATTACATCTTTAAATAATAAAGACATAGCAGATGAATTAAGAAGACACAGTAATGATGAAGAATGTCCTGCTGGAGGAATGGAACATAATCCTATTTTCATACAATCCCTACTCCATGAAGTAAACTTTGATTTGTTTTGAAATCTATGAACAAAGTGTAATTATAATCGTAATTAACATAAAATAATTAATAAATTCTCGATAAATATATAAATCCGTTAAAGAGAGAAAAGATTACCTTTCAACATTTCTTTTTATATCAGTTAAAGTAGTATTTCCCCTTGCAATATGTGCAGCAGCAAGAACTACAGAGGTAGATTGAAGAGGGTCTAATTTAATTAGTTGATTATTTCGCGACCATGCATTAGTAAATAATTCATCTTGCAACCTTAAAAATTAGTATTAATATTTCAGATTTTTTTTTAAATCTTAAGTTTTAGAAAAAAAATTTTAAAATTTAAAATTGATAATAAAGCTCTTAGAGAGAACTATATACTTCGTTTTTTGTATGGCACACATGTTTGGAGCAGATAAAGTTATAGGACTGACACTACTAAATATATAATGTAATCTTGGATAAGGTACTAGATTTGTAGCCACTTCATTCATATCCATATTTAAACTTCCTGGAAATCTGGATCCGCTAAAATAAAAATTGCTGTCTTTATGAACTTTAAATTTCACATGAGCTTAAAAAAACTTGATTACCTGGTCAAATGTAAAAGCATATTGGCAATAATACTGTTCATATCTTGAAATGGTTTACATGAAGCGTTATAATTCATTTGATTTGTATTTTCTTTTTTATTCATTTGACTATTACATATATCTAAAAGAGCCTTGTTTTCTACGGGAAGTACACATGTAGCATATTCTATAAGTTCATGAGTTGCAAGTAAAGTGTTGTAAGGAGCAGTTATAGTATCTTGCATATTTGCTGGATATACACATGATACGATCCTAAAATACCAATATAGTGAATGTATCTTTAATTTTTATCAAGTTATGTATTTATATGATCAAATGTTATAAGAATTAATTTAATTGATGTTTGCATTCACAAGTACCTTTCTACATGAGAGTAATAATCTTTTAATAGTTTCAAGGTTGCTGTGCCTAATCCAGATCCAGTACCTCCTCCTAAAGAATGCATTAATAAAAACCCATGAAGTCTATCACATTTTTCAACTGCACGTCTTATACTTTCCTCTATCCGATCATGATATTCTCTACCATGAACATGATATCCTATTGCCCTATTAAAACAAAATTTTAAATAACTACTCTCTGTGTATTTTTATATTATACTATTATACATATAAACATTGTTCTCTTATAAATTACCAATTGTTTCCAGATCCTGGATAATTTGTTACAGTACATGTTTGGTCAAATAATTGACGCAATGGACCTTGCTTAAACCTAGACACAACACTGTCTTCCATATCTATCAAAACAGCCTGTTTTGGAAGATCATTTTATTATATTTAAGAAGTGATTCAATTATTTTGCAATAGTTTTAAGAAATTAAATTTAGAGAGAAAAATATACATACTCTAGCTCTAACTTTTGCCTTGTTTAGATCGCCTACATTTTCAAAATTCAAGTTATCTGTATTAACTGGGATGTGAAAGAAACTGGGAAATGCATCCGATAGATCACTGATGTGCTTGACATGATTTCGTTGTACTTTGAGTAAATTTACACCACCGCTAGTAGTCTGAATACCATACTCGTGCAAGGCTAAGGGCCAAAAAGCTGAACCTATTTGATTCCCGCATTGACCAACTAAAATATGTTCAAGAAAATATTTAAAAAAAAATTAATTTTTTTTTTCATTTTACTCATGCCGGAATCAATCATTACTCATATACGACTACGTATATTTACCTTGTATTGTAATAAATTGGCTCATTATTATATAATCAGAATCTCTAAATCGTGTATCGTTCGTTATTAGGTCATGAGGATTTCTATAATAAAAATTATTTTTCTCGCTGTAAACATTTGTTATTTTTGTGCTTATCAAGTAAGCCCGCGGTGAACGTTGGACTCAAGGATGATCGAAAAATATTGACACGATTAGCAATTGAAGTCTATTTTTTTCTACACTAAGTTACACTTTTTGCATTATACATTTGTAGCTTGCAAGAAGAGAGAAAAGAAAGAAAAAATAAAAAAGTATAGAGATTAGTTAAAGAAAATATTTTTATACATATATTATTTTACACTTACATATTTACAAATGTTTATCGAGATTTTGTAACAATCGATCGATACATTATATCGCAATAGCTCAATACGATCTCTTGCTTCTATCGAAATAATTCAAATTTTTTGTCGCTATCTTCGTAGTGTCAGCATGCGACCAGCGTGATAATACTCGTATAAAAGAAAATATTGTAGAATTAGAAAAATGGACAAAGCGACCGAATTGATGAAATGGATTTTCATATATTTCTGTCTGTTTCAATGCATTCATGCGCGTCGTATTATCGAGGAGCCAAGTAAGTTTGCCTAACCTATATAAATGTGAATAATTAAAAATTTATATTTGAAATAACGTGATATTATCAGAAAAGTCACAGAGTTGACAAGAATTACATTCTGTTAAAATCATACAATAATAATGTGTCAATTTTAGCTGTGATATGTCATGCAATACATAATGTCCAAATATTCTGGATACGAGATGCAAGCTTTTTACATTTATTCAGCTTTATTATTGAGTATTTTTAATAATTGGGAATATATTTAATATTTTACATAAATTAATAATTTATAAAAGGAATATTGGCATGTCATCCAATTACTGCAAATTCAAAATATTATTTTTACTTTGAGAAAAATAATCTTTTCTCTATTATATACAACTACAACTACAACTTTCTTTTTTAATTTTTTAAGTATTTATTGTTTTATTATCCAATTATAAAACCAAATTAATTTTTTTATAATTCAAGTTTTACATTTATATTAATAAGAAAAAGAAAAAATTACTTTATTTTTAAAAATTTTAATATATATTTTGATTTAATGTTACAGAAATACACTTCCTGAATGCAGGTGATACTGTGGAAAATAATAATCCTGGATTAAAAACATATTGTCATGTTGCTTCTTCAAAGTACTTGACACATATATGGAGAACTATGACTGTAAGAAAATTTTAATAATAAGAATAATATTAAAAATTTTATATATATATATATATATATGTCGTTAATAGAATATTTTATTATATATTTATAATATAAATGTTACATTATAGATGCATCTGAATATTAATTCAGATTCCTATGTTTTGTATGATGGTAAAACACCAGAAGAAATTCATCAAAAACACAATGAAAATCAGAAATCATGGATCTTTAGTTTGTTTGATACAAGAAAACATAAACAATTAAAAATCAATCCTTTTGAAAATACATGCATAGGTGTTTACATAGATTCTTCCAATGAATCTGGATATATAATGAATCTGACAGAAACACGTAAGCATCTGAATCTAAGATTATTTCTTTTTATTTGTTAATAATTAGCAATATATCTTCATTATCAGGTATCAATGTTTGGAGATTGACAATGATGATAATAGGTAGTATTATTTTTTGGTATGCACATATATTAAGTCGGAATTCACTCTTTTATTATGCTTGTGGCATAATATTTGGGGTCACTTTATCTATCATATTTTTAATATATATGGCAGGAAAATTGATACCACGGGTAACTATTTTAACTATAATAATGTTTTAGAGGGAGAATATAGTTTTTGATAAAAATATCTATTAAATAATCTTTTATTTGTTAGGGGAAAGTTATGTATATAATGTTTGCTGCCTCAATGAGTCTTTATCTTGCTCAAGTATTGTGGGAAAACACACACTTAATACTAGTACAATACAGAGAATGGGTGATGTGGTACATTCTTGTTACATCTCTGATTAGCTTTATAATTTGTTATCGTTTTGGTCCAGTAACCAATAACAGAACAAAACAAATAATACAATGGTTTTTGCAGGTATTTCTTTCTTAAGTTTATTTATTTATATAATTTTTGAATTTATTCTTGATTTATTGATATAAAAATGATTTTTTATACTTATACAGCTTGTAGGATTGGCAATGATATATAATAGCAGTTATTTTTATGAGGCATCTTTTTCATGTTGCATTGTACTCGTACTTCTTTATAACTTTCCAAAAGCAGCACTCGAACGAGGAAAAAGATATTGGTAAGCATATAGGACAACCAATACAAGCTCAAAGTGTTAATTTTGCTTTCACAATAAGCTATATTCACATGCTACACAGAGCTGCTTTTATATAAAAACTTAGTTATTGAATTATTTAAATAAAGCTCTTCAAATCTATTATGCACATACCTTATCCTTCCTCATTATATTGTTTCTTTTTTTTGGTAGTTTTAATAATTTTTATAGAGATTAATGTTATATCAATAAATTGTATTAATTAATAATTACACATTGTGTAATGTATTAGTTAATGTGTAATTGTATAATCTCATGTATTTTTATCATCAGCTTTTTATTTTAACAAGCTTATTGCTAACAAACATATATTTGCATTATACAAACACAGGATAATAAAATGTTTTATTTTATATTTTCTGAATATATTTTTCATGCAATATATGTATATATAACAATTGTACATTTTTTACAATAAAATGTGTTAATTCTTTTATCTGCTTTGTTTAAAAAAACATTTATGAGAATCAATCGTATATCATGATTCTTGAAATATTAAATTTTATTTAAAAGTATTATTACTAACAATAACAATATAAGAAATGTTACAATTGCTTTTTGAACTGATCAGATACAATAATCTCTAATTTTCATTATACGCTTCCAACATTTTTCAAATATGCAATAACAAATTATTTATTGTGCACGTATCTATTTCACGTCTATATTTATCTGTATTTTAAATGCTTTTTCTTTAATATATTTCTTAAACACACAAAGAAATAATATTCTTTTTTTTTTTTTTTTTTTTTAAATGAGGCAAACTGTGTTTCCGGAAAAGCGAAAATTGTTAAGTGAGGGTCAATATCATCAAGAAGGAATACGACAAACTAAGAAAGCCTTAAAAGAATTACAAGACTATTGCTCTAGCCCAGAATGCAATCCTTGGAAGACGGTTTTAAGACTAAAAGATCCTATAAGGTTATATAATTTCGGTTATATGTATTTAATATTGCAATATTGTAATATATAAGAAGTAAATGTTTTTAATCAATATGAATATAATTCAATCAATATAATATAATTTTTCAGGTTTGCAAAATTTATGGAAGGAGAACCACATTTGTCTAAATATGAGATTGAAGAGCATGAAGAAGAAGTTTCAAAAATTTTAGAGAGTGACGAATATACAGATGATGATGATGACTCTTATTAAATACAAATACTTAAATAAGGATTTAGAAACATACAGAAATTCATCTGTTTGCTTTATGATAGTTTTTTTGTACAATAATAGATAGAAAACTTATTTTTTGTTTGTATAGTTTAATTCATAATAATGCACTAAATTTTTTGTTAAAAAATTACAAAAGAGGAATTGAAGGTGATATAAATTTCTTGTTCATATCTTTGCTCAGTTATGTTTCTATGGATTTCTCCTGGAAACATATATGTATGTGTATTTCTATGAAATAATCTTTTGAGATTTATATTTCTCATAAATAATGTTTTTTTGATTATGTATAAAGAGAAAGAGAAAATGTGTGTATGCGTGCATATATATGAAAAGAATTAAAACATTTTTACGATTATAATCTAATTATTTTATCTTTATCATGTAGCATGCATTATGATTTATTAGAATATTTTTTAATTATCTTTCCATGTCTTAGAAAACTAAGATATTTTATACGTTGGTAGAATTTTTAAGAATCTGTTATAGAGTATACTATTTTCACATTCTTATAACACGATCTGCTAATGGTCGGAAAAAGGAAAGATTGCTAATGAAGATAGATGAATAATGTTTTAATTATTCACATTGTTCAAATAATTCATACAATTTATCTATTTTAATTTTAATAATAATTTTTAATGTCGATCTTAATTTCAATATACTTTTTATATATATTGCACATTTTTCTTAAACTTATATATTTATGACAAAAAAAAAATTCAGCTGATTTTCTATTTTGAAATGGAAAATTCTTTATTAATGTAAATAGTAAAGAATACACATGTCTTTAAGTATATTTTTATAAGTGGTGCATTCTTAATCTTTTTACATTTTTCAATTTGTTTTGCAATCTTATTATTAAATCGTAAAATTTTAAAATCTTATTATTTAATTGTATTACGCTTAATATTTTTTTTTTATTCAATATATCCTAATATTTGTAGGAAATTGTAAAGTACATTAAAAGTCTCGATCATGATCCTGAGGTTTGGAGGCAATATACCAGTACTCGCTATTTGATTCAATGTTGTATGTAGTCCTGGTAAAAATATCGTGCTTAAAAATTTCCAGGTAATTTTCAATAATTTGAGTGCTATTTCACGGCTTTCTTGTCCAATAACATTAAAGATCTGGCAAAGTATAATTTCGATTGTTTGGATCGGATGCTGAAACATCTTTTCGATCAAGTCGATGGATAATTTTTCTGTAGAACACAAGTCTTCTTGATTAGTCAATAGGCCATTTATGAAATTGACAACATGTAATATATTTTTAATTAAACCATTTGAACCAAGTCCCATCAAATCTCCCATATTTGTGATCGGGAATAACATACTAGCTCTTTTGTATCTCGAGAGAGATCTTTCCAAAGGTACATTAAAATAATTGTCGTGATACTTATCACCTGAAAAAATATTACAATGAGAACACATTTGTATCTCTCACACCATCTTTATATATTTATGATATATTAGCTTACTTGTTCCTTCTATTAAATTAACATTTTCTTTACTGTATATCCTGCAGGAGATATTTCCAAATATCACAGTCAGACAAAAAATGAGAATTGGTACCTTCATCTTGTGGAATGATTGGCCTTGGAATAAAAATATAGAAACCTTCTTTTACACTTTTATCTGGTCTGTTGTCTTGTCGAAGTTTCTCCTGGACAGTCACTTTGCCGTAATAGCCGACCTTCCTTTTATCGTTTTTCTTCAATATCGGTTCTTGAAGAAAATAATTAGTCTAATACAATTTTCTGACAGCTTGACATTTTAGCTAATATAAATTGGCTGATACAGCGTATGATAAAAATATTGTTCAAAAAAGATATTGCGATATTTTGCGAATTATTCTATTTTCTAATTATATACATACTTTAATTGTTCGCAAAATAGTAAATGTTGAAATAATGAATATTGGAAATTTATTTTATGTATTTCATATTTTATTGGATCTATATATATGAATTTTTTCTTATTTTATTTCAATAAATGTATGATCGCGCACTTAAGTTTGCACCGACTGTTCGCTCTGAAAGATTAGCAGAACTAGTAATATAAACGACTTTTCACGGACAAAATTGACGTATATCTGTTATCAGTGTTAATTTTGTATTGAAAAATGTTCAATGTGTGCTATGTATGTATATTATTTACTTACCTTTTACGGTTCACTTACTTACCTTTCTTCTGTTATCGTCAAATTTTTGCGCGACATGATTCTTAAAGGTTCCGGGTTTTTTACTTGTGATAAAAGAGATTGATGGCAAATAGTTATTGAATATTAAATATTAATATTTAAAATTAAACACAAGCAAATTTAAAATATCAGATATTTATTAAAATTTTCCATCTTAGTTTTTAATGCATTTAAATGCATTTTTTTAATGATAACTTATAACAATGTTATAACAAATATTTTCATATTGTACAATTTTTCACACATAACACATTGTGTTATGTAGCAAATCTAATTAAGTATTGCAGAGTTTTTATTGAATAAGATATAAATATGCATTGTAGAAAGTTTATTATAATAAATTGTATGTCATATAATACCAATTATATTATTATTTAAAATTTGTAAATGATTTACAACAAGTATTTAATATATATGAAAGAAAAAAATAAATAAATTTTGCTCGAGTGACCAGTAATATTATTTAGTTTTTAGTACAATTGATTTGACATGGGTCGATGGAATATATCGTACATGGTAACTGTCCCAATTGCAAAATTTCTAATATAATATTGACATAATCGTTTAATGTTGACATTTCACTAGTCAATAATGCAGATATGCTGGATAAGAAGCTGTTCATTAGACCGCTTTCTGGTTCGGTATTTTGATCTACCGCTGTAAGTAAGAATTTATCAGTCAAATATAAAGTTTTATTATTAATTTTATATTAAAAAAATTTATATAAATAAAAATTTTTATATTTATGTGAATATGTGAATATAAAAAAATATTTTTAATATATTTTTATATATAAAAAAATATATTTAATATATATTTATATTTTTAATATATTTTATTAATACATGTACATAT
>JBCAUJ010000113.1:9827876-9892265 GCA_038406275.1 Cataglyphis albicans | reverse complement strand
TATTAATAAATTATATTAAAATATACTATATACATGTACATATTAATGTATAAATTTCTTATAATAATGTTACATTAATTTTATTTATATTTATAATCATATTTAAGTATATATTATATTTCAATACTTACGACTGGCCTGTAGCATCATTATTAGAACGAAAATCGTAAAAACGGTACAAATAAGTTTTTGTAACATGTTTTTTTTGAGCGTACTAAGAGAATAACTGAGTTTTTACTCAGTGCAATATTTTTATATGTTATGATATGCAGATACATGTATAAAATATGTAGATATATGTACAGCATGTAGATACATATATAACATAAAGATACATATATATATATAGATACGTATTACGCATATAAATAAAATATCTTGCAAAAAATTAATTATTATGAAATATGCACATATATCTGTGTGTGTGTGTGTTAGTCGTAATTTAAATTTTTAAAAAATTTTGATGTTACTTAGTGTAATCTAATACTTAGTATGTATCGTTTTTGTGATAAAGACCTATCATAAGACCTATCTGTAAAATTTTTCAGACAAAAATTTTTAAAAGGACATAAATGATTCATAAGTTTTAATATCGTAAATATATTATTAAAAATGTATATTACTAAATTAATGTTGATTAATATTGATAGAATAAAATAAAAAAGAATATCGATAAGTTTTAAGTTTATAGCCACTTTAATGCGTTAATAAGACATTTTCATCAAAACTTACCTTTTTTCTTCCTTTCTTATTTCTTGAAGATAGAAAAATTATCTATCGAAGATAGAAAAAATGTCATCAAGTGACTTCTGAAAATAAACTTTAGAGATTACTTACACATACAAGCTTCAGAATTCTCACTATTTTTACATTCTTGTGCCAGTTCTAGCTGTTTATTTATCTTGTGATTATGAGCAAAATGACATAACATGTTAGTTTTTTTAATATTAAATAATATAATTTTTTATCTATCAGCAAAGTTTATAAATTATTTTGTTTACTAAACAAGACTTCTACTTATAAAATCACCGTTCGGACGGTGTACAGAGGATTGTTTGAATAGCGACCTAGTCCAGTTTGCACAAACAGAAGAGCAAATATACGAAGAGAATAAACATATAACTTATTCGAGATTTGCGGGATCGATGCGTCTGTCAATCGATCTTTCGTTTACTCACAGTTTCGTATTCTTATCATTTAAATTTTCTCGCGTAAGCACAAAATCGCGTTTAGTTTTTCGCGTTTCAATTGTTTTGAATTTGTAAACCCGATTATCCGTCATATTATACAACCATTGTTTTTTTTTTTGTCTAATAATTGATGAAACACGATCGGTCTGTGAACGGAATCGTGTGTTATGTTTTAATACTGACTAGGCAACGTGGATAAAATCGTGTGACGCTGATCATCCCGCTTTTATTTGATATCTATTAAATTGCTTCCCATCATGATCGGCGATCAGCAGTGACAGATGCGGTGATAAAATGCATTAAATTTGAAAACGTGAAAATGATTCCTTCGAGATCAATTGAATTTCAGCGCGACACGATTGTTCGGCGAAAAATGTCTAGCAAGTTCAATATTTCCTTGATCTTAAGTTTGATCATCTTTATATGGACAATAGTGATGTTCGACCTCGTGTGGGGTCAGTTGATCAGACCGAATTACGTATACGAGGGCCTGATCAGAGATATTCGCACCTACTTCAATAGTACGTGCATCATACTCCTGCATTCTGAATCGAATCCTATCGAGACACAGGGTGAGAAATTGAAAATTTTATTTATCAAGAAAATGGATTCTGCTGATATTGAAAGCTGTTATCTTGCAGGACTCACGGAAGTCGATCGCTTGCTGCATCTTCAAAAGTACCTGAGCTTGACTCTTCACATACGTACTGCACTCATGGATTTTAATATGTTCACAACGCGAGTGAGAGCTTAAAATTTATTTGTTTTATATACACAAACATATGTTTGCATTTTCTGTATTTTTTAATAATAATCTGTATTTTTTATTATATAAATACAGAACATTAAGATAAATTAGGATTTACTTAATCCTATACTTTTAAAAATATTTATGATATATTAATAAATAGAATCACTGGATAATCATTTGCATATAATTTTTAAAGAGCGATATTTCTTACTAGAAATCTTAAAGATAAAAGATTTGCTTGCTTTCAGGTCGGGGAAAGTTATCATGTCATCAAGAGGCCTTTGTTCGTTTTATTAAATGACAATGAAGATACAAGGAATAATTTTGTAAATGTAATTATGTCTGAAAAATTATAAATTTAGAAAATTTAATAATTTTTTAAATATAATTAATAGACAAAATAATTTTAAATATTATTAATAGACAAAATTAATTGTTAATAAAAATACAAAAAAGCCTTTTTTTCTTTCTGAATTTTTGTCGTAATAAATACATTTACAAATCAGATAAATTTAATAAACAATAAAATCTGCATTTTTATTTTATCTCATGTCAAATTTTTTTTTACCTAGAATTTTTTGTCGCAAAATATTACTTTATTGTATCTGTAATTGAACTTCACAATCTGAAAAATTAAGCATATGGATTAGGCATATATTGGAGCATTTACTTACCGAAATGTAGCAGGTCTCTACATGGATTACGATGTCTTATCCTACTTGGCTGGTCTTCTTCGATAACGAGAACACCTTGACAGACTTTTTTTGCGACGTTTACATACCATTTGATTCTAAGTTTATGGTGGCTCAAAATATCATCAACGAAACGGGCAAGGAGATCATCACTGAAGTTTATCAAGTTTATAAAGATAAAGAACTGAGATCGAATCGGTTTGGCATATGGGATGCGGAGGAAGGTCTGAAAGGGCCTCCACATGGCTTATATTTACGAAGGAATGATCTTTTCGGCCATAACTTACGTGTTGCTTCGCTCCAAGTAAGACCAATTATTTTCCGTGAAAATATTCTAATCATAATAATAAACAATCAAATAAAATTAATAATTAAAAAATAATATTAATAACATTCAAATTAATAATAAGTGATATAATTAGGTTCAATATAATATTCGCTTTGACATAAATATTTTACATTTATAGGATCCGCCTGTCAGTCTGTTTCGTCGTAACGAAAAGAATGAAGTAATAGGAGTTTATGGCTTTTTTGGGGAAATAATTCTATTATTACAGGAAGAATTGAATTGCACGTAAGTACTATTACATAAAAAAAAAAAAATTTGTTTATATTTTAAATATTATATACATTCAATATCCCGCAGATAAGCATTATTAAATTTAATAATTGACTTATAATTTCTAAAGAAAAATATTATTTATCAGATTTATAAAAAATCAATAACCGTTATATTGATCAATTATTATTTATTGTATTATTTTCATTTTTTGTATAATTTTTTCTTGTCAGAGTTCTTTGAAATAGTTTTGGTCCATAGCTTAACTGCTTTTCTTTTTCTCCTTCTCTTTTTCGTCCTCTATTTTATTTTTCTTCTCTTCCACAATTTTTTTTTGCTGTTCTCTGAGTTCTTTCAATTGCCTGGCTGTTTCTCTTCGGAAATATTCTTCTTCATGAGCCGCTCCTTTTTCCTCAAAGATATCCCTTTTTCGACCAGTACCGGTTCGTCGACGTCTTTCCGAATACATTCTCGAATTGTATGATGGATAATACCTAATTATATTCAATACAAAATATTATACCTTGTTTTTTATCAGAAAAAAATATATATCAATTAGCTGATAAAAATAATAATTATATTATACTAGTATTTATGTAATTAGTAATAAAATAAAATATATTAATTTTTGTTATTAAAACACTTATTTTTAAGATTAATAAAAAAGATTAGTAGTGTTGTTAAAGAAGAGGTTACATCATTGAGTTTAGCCTTTTCAAACTAATCCTTTTTACAGCAAGATTGCGCAACATGACTCGTCACCGGTTCTTCATCTTGCAGTCTCGCGCTCGTTCCGTGATTATTATGACTATTGATATTACTTGAAAACAGTCATTGATAATTTTTTGACATAATTTTTACCATGATTTTGATTTTGACAGCTCTCACTGTGAAGTTCTTTCAGAATTGTCATTTGAAATTTTTTGATTATTCTTTTTTTTTTTTTAAAGACAGGTTGTGGATATCAACTAATACTTAAAATCACTAATAATTCTAAAAATCACTAATGATAATAATTAATTATTGATAATGACTAATTATATGCTAAACATTTTTTTCAGATTTACATACAAGGAAGCTGGATCGTGGGGTGTGTGTCAACCAAATGGCTCGTGCACGGGGGCAATCGGGATGTTGAAGAACGACGAAATTGACTTTGCGGCGACGGAGTTCATGATGACTAAGCAGAGATTAAACTTCGTCACTTTTACAACACCCATTTTCTCGACAAAGTATATTTTTATTTTATAAAACATTTTTAATGCATTGAAATGTATTCTCAATCCACAATATTTTAGAGACAGACTTTAAGATGTCTAATCTAGGACATTCTATATTCTGTATGTAAACAAAAAATTATACATATATTTTTATTAATGAAGCAATTTATTAATTCAATTAGTTTTTAGTATTATTATATATTAAATTTAATTTATAGTCTATTAAATCACTACAATCTAATACAAGCAATTAATTATTTATTTTTCTTTTATTATTAGAGTCCGTCCATACGTTAAGAGACCAAAGTCGACGAATATAATTAAATGGGATGCTTACGTAGCACCCTTTTCTGCGAATATTTGGAAGATCATCGGTCTTTTCATAATAATCATAAGCGCGTCGATTATGCTTATTCAAAAATTTTTTGCATCCATACATTTGCACGATGATGACTCACCGTCAAGATTTACAGAGATTTTATTTTTTATCACAGGAGCATTCTGCGGTCAAGGTAATTTTGCGCCATTCTCTTTTCATATGAACGCTCCTATCTTAAAGCTGTGTATAATTTTTTTTAAATTATTATTATTATTACAAAATGTAATATCTTACTACTAGGTATGCAACAATCTACACTGGATCCTATAAGAATGGTGCATTTAGTAACTTATTTAACGGCGGTCATAATCTTAGCCGCGTATTCTGCCGCCTTGATTAGCTTTCTTACTGTCAACACATTTGTCATGCCTTTCACGACTATGGAGGGGCTCTTGAAAGATGGATCCTTCCGTTGCGGCGTGATTGGCAATTCGGCCTACTATGCCTTTCTTCAGGTACTAAATTTTTTTTTTCTTTTTGCCGTAAAATAAAAAATCTTTCAATATGCTTATTATTATATTTAAGACATTCTATACAGCAGCTTATTATTAATAAACTTAAATATATGTATGTCTCCCTAATCTCTGTATGTGAATAAAATTATGTCAAAATATCACGCGATAGATAACACATATTTAAATTTAACGTTTTATCCGAATAATACAGCTAATGGAGTGAAAATTTTACACACAAGATACAATTTATATGATAATTTTTTACGGCAGCGTACGACAGACAAAGTAATGAGCCAAGTGTTTCATAAGCTAATAAAGAAAGAAAAAAAATTGCCAACAAGTTACTTGGAAGGTATCGAACTCATTTGCAGAGAGGATAAATACGCTTTTGTTGCACTCGATAATATGGCAGCGTTGCTGCAACAGAATGTCGATTGCAAATTAGAGCCATTGGATATTATCACGCCTGCTACTATAGCGATGGCCCTACAACGCAACAGCCCGTTTCGCGGGATTATTAATACACAGTGGGTGTCAGGTTTTATTAGCATTAATCAAGTATGGGACAATGCTTTTTTAGACAATCAAATTTGTTTACAGTTTCATTTTGTTAATTGCGCTTTATTGATATTATTGCAGTATCTTGTTGCTGAGAGATAGTGGGATCTTGCAGCGTTTGTTGGAAACGCAATGGTCGGTCCAGTTAGGCGCAGTGAGTATTACAATAGTAATGAAATACATTTTGCAGAATATTATTAATTACACTTGTAACACAAAAGGCTTGATATAGACTTATGTCTTTGATCTAATACACTCATCACCGATTGCAGTCGACATCATCGTGGAAATCGGTCGAGATTGGTGATATAATGCCATTATTGTTTCTCATAACCATCGCTTTGTTCATCAGTTGTCTTATTTACATTATAGAACGCGTCACCTACAAAATTTATCAAGCAAGTCAAATTAAATCGCAGCAAATTAAATCGCAGCAAATTAAATCGAAGCAAATTAAATCGCAGCAAATTAAATCGAAGCAAATTAAATCGCAGCAATTAAAAAAATAAATAAAGAATGTATATACATAGCGCGTTCTGTTACGGCACGTTTTATTCAAAATATAAAAAATCTAATTGTTTAATCTTCTAATCTTTTAATAGTTTCATCTCTTTTAATGTACGGGCGGTATCTAATAATAGACAAATTTTGTAAATAATTAACTATGATAGATAATAATCTTATATATTAGATAAGTGAAATGAACACAGACATGAAATTGCATTAAAATATTATTCTATACCTATATGATAAATTTAAAATATAAAATAAATTGATAGTAGATAATTATTAAATATTAAATGTTAAAATTTAAAATAAGATACAAGAAAATTTAAAATATCAAATATTTATTAAAATTTTACACTTTATTTTTTAATATTAAATGCATTTTCTTTTGTGTCTAACTTACAATACTATCATAACAAATATTTTTATATTAGAGTTTAATATATTATATTATGTACATGATAGCATATATATTTAAGGTGTGGAGATTTTATTTAATAAAACATCATAAGCTTTGCAGAAAGTTTATTATAATAAATTATATGCCATATAATTGTTATTATTCAAAATTGGCCAATAATTTATAATTCACATATTTAATATACATGAAAGAGAAAAAAGTAAAATTTGCTTGAATATCAATGTAATATATAATATATTATTCGTCTTGAGTACAGGTGAGTTCCCATGGGACAACGGAATATATTGTACATGGTAAACGCCCCTCTTGCATTATTTTCAGTATAGTATTGACATAATCGTTTGTAGTTTGACCAGCTGGCAATAGATCAGATATGCTAGATAAGATGCTATCCATTAGGCCGCCACTCGTTTCGATATTTTGATCTACCTCTATAAATGAGAATTTATTAGTCAAATATAAAATTTCATTATTAATTTTATGTTAAAAATTTTTATATAAATAAAATTTTTTTTTTATATTTGTGTAAATATAAAAAAATATTTTTAAATATATTTAATATTTTAATATTTTAAATATATTTTGGCATATATATATATATATATATATATATATATATATATATATTACTAAAATATATTAAAAATATAAAAATATTAAATATATCTGAAACTATTAAATATTATATACATATTGATTTATTATATATTGATGTATAAATTTTATTTATAATTATATTTAAATATATATCTATTATATTTGAATACTTACCACTGGCCTGTAGCATCGTTATTAGAACGAAAATCGTAAAAACAGTGCAAATAAATTTTTGCAACATGATGCTTTTCTTGAACGTACCAAGAAAATAACTGAGTGCTTATTCGTGTCCGATATTTTTATATATTTTGATATGCAGATACATATATAAAATATGTAGATATATGTATAACATGTAGATACATATGTAACATATAGATACATATATATAAATACGTATTACGTATATAAATAAAAATTCTTGCAAAAAATTGATTATTATGAAATATATATATATATGTGTGTGTGTGTGTGTGTGTGTGTGTGTGTGTGTGTGTGCGCGTGTGCGTGTGTGTGTGTGTGAATCATAATTTGAATTGCAATAAATTTTTGAAAATTACCGATGTTACTTAGTGTGTAATCTAATACTTAATATGTATCGTTTCTTGTTATAAGACTTTTCAGAGAAAATTTTTAAAATTGATATATAAATGATTTTAAAATATCTACTTTAATCTATTTTGAAATAGAATACATAAATGATTTATAAATTTTAATATCTTACTAAATATATAATTAAAAACATGCTACTAAATTAATGTTGATTAATGATGATAGAGTAAAATAAAGAAATTAGTAAGACATTTTTATCAAAACTTATTTTTGTTATGTCTTTCTTATTTTTTAGAGACAGAAAAGTTACGTAAAAATGCCATCAGGTGACTTCTAAAAATAAACATAACTTTAGAGATTATTCACCCAACAAGCCGCGGCATTATCACTATTCTTGTGCCAGTTGTCTAGCTGTTTGTTCAGCTTGTAATTATTACAAGCAATATGATATTACATGTTGGTTTTTCTGATGTTAAATAATATAATTTTCTAACTGTATAAGTCAAAAGATCATTTTACATTCCGTAGTTTCTTTTGGATTGTTATTTTATTTATGCTGGC
Organism: Cataglyphis albicans; assembly: GCA_038406275.1. Lineage (NCBI taxonomy): Eukaryota > Metazoa > Arthropoda > Insecta > Hymenoptera > Formicidae > Cataglyphis > Cataglyphis albicans. The sequence continues at coordinate 9,883,823 of JBCAUJ010000113.1, read as the reverse complement.
CACTTATCATTATTATATTATACATATCATGTACAGTTGATACAATCAAAGAACACACTCGACATGTATATATATCTTTTAATGCTTGAAAAGTTTGACAATTATATCATCTACATATTATTAAATATTTTAGAGTTGCTTTTTGTATCGTATAAATTTTTGCATTTGAGAAAACATTTTATTAATTTTTTTTTTATACGAATTATATTATTAAATGTAATATATTGAATATATATAGCGCACAATTACGTTAATCGCTTTTTAATAAAAAAGTTTGTATCGATTTATAGATAAATAGAACAAACCGATAATGCTAAGATAATCATATAATCTTTAAACTTTTATTATACATCAATATAATAATTTAATCATCAATACAATTTTCGTTTAAATATAAGTATTGATTATAACAAAATAAGCTACTGCTTAGATTCCGATATATATTGAGTTGAGATCAAAATATCCAATTGACGTCGTTTCTTATGACAAGAATATTTAACAAATCAGTTGTTTAATTTGTGTAAATCCACCTGCAAAGTTTATAAATTATTTTGTTTACTAATTAATATTCCGCTCAAAATCACTGCTCAAACGTACGGTGTACAGAGGATTGTTTGAACAGTGACCTAGTCCGATTTTCACAAACGGGAGAACAAATACGAAGAGACAAACATATAATTTATTCGAAACTCGCGGAATCGATGCGTCTGCTAGTCTCCCGTTTATTCATTGTTTCGTATTTTTAAACTATTTTTATCATTTCAATTTTCTCGTGTAAGCATAAAATCTTGTTTAATTTTTTGCGTTTCAATTAATTTGAATAAAATAATCATATTATACAACCGTTGATTTTTGTCTACAGTCGATGAAACACGATCGGTATGTGAATCATGTGTTATGTTTTAATATGCAAGCAAAGTGGATAAAATCGTGATTATCCCGCTATTATCGGAGTGTGCTAAAATAAATTAAAATTTATTTAATCTTATATTTTTTAAAAATATTTATAATAATATATTAATAAATAGATTTCAAAAGTCAGGCGCGATACGAATTGTTGTGTATTATTAAATATTATTCTATATCTATGTTATTCGTGTTTATAATCTTGTGTTTATAGCACGTTGATTACATACGATAGGACGAATAGGTGGCGAACACAAATACGCAGGTCGTAGAATTTGTCGATTTTTCTAACAGTTGCTTCTAGAAATTCGTAGCAATAACGCGCATCGCACAATTAAGTCAAACATTTTAGTGTTATATTTATCACATTTTTTGTAAATATAGTTTGTGAATTTATTCTTTATTATTATAGATATGTTATAGTATAATGTATTTACTCTTTTATAATTATAGTGTTTCCCATCAATAATCGAAGTACTTAATTACATCACATATATATATATATATATATATATATATATATATATATATATATATTTGTGTGGGTGTGAATGTGTATGGATACGTACGTACATTTGAATGCGCGTGTGTGTAAAATATACATATATATATGATAAATATATTTATCAGATCATGTCAACAAACGCTCTCCGATCGCAATATCTTAATGAATTAAAAAATATCAGAAAGCAATGCATGTCTGCAAATAAGGAAAATATGCAAGTGCAAAAAGGTAACAGTCATGCCAAAGATAAAAATAATCGTAAACATAAAGGATTATCATTGAAAGTAAAAAATTCTATGCCAAATTCTACAACACAAATGCAAAAATCTTTTTTGGGTGAAACCAAATTTAAAATTCATTATGATAATGAGGAACATTCCAGATCACGCCCGCGTGTGCGAAAAGACACATCCCATACGATTAATTCGTACAGGTGAGAAAAATTAAATTTAATATTTCTTCCTTTTAGTTTTATTTTTATTTTTTCAGGAACTTGTATTTTTTAAGTTAAAAACTAAAATATATGTGTTATAAATAACATTAATATATATATATATATATATATATATATACATATTAAAGAAATTAGCTTTTTAAAAATAGATTGATGTATAAACAAAATATAAAGTCTTGATAACTTAGTTTATATGTATTCTATAGAGAGAGAAAACAAAGAAAGTTTTTTTTTTTGTAGAACACGTTCTTCAAGCAACTTCCAAAATAGAATTCCTTCAAATAAGGAAAACAATATGAACAACAAATTACTTCAGAGGTAATTTTATATACAAGTAAATTTTTTGAATAAATAAACAAGATATGATTTTTTAAAATATATATTATTTTATTTATTTTCTAGAACATATACTCAGAAACGTTCCAATCTTCCATACTATCATTTATTGATATCTCTTATATAATATAAAATATGTCATTTAGTGTATCAATATTACTACTCCAATTGCTTGTTGATTGAAAACAAATAAAAGAAATAAAATAAAAGAAATATTATATATTTTTTAAGAAATAGAAAATGTTTAAAAAATTTTTTATAATTTTTTATATAATGAAGAAATAATGAGTTTAAATTGAAGAAATAATGAGTTATATAATATTTGTGTTGCACTTTATATTGAATTTTAGATGTAATATTGACACGCAAAATAATTAAGAAACATTCTGGATAATATATATATATATATATATATATATATATATATATATTATATTTATTTATTTTTTATTTAGATCTCGTTCTGAAAGTAGAAACATTCCGCCGCAGAATGCACAAAGCGTTAGAAGAGCATCGTCACACGCACATATTCCGAAAATCAATTGTCTTTCAGCTGAAGTTAAAAGGCGAACATTTACAAGCATTGAGATGTGGAAAGACAAGATGAGGAAGCCATCTAGTTAGTATTTTAAAATTATCTATCGTAAATGTATTAATCAATTTTGTATTTTATCCAGATCTTGCTCTGAAAGTAGAAGCGTCTGTAAATAAGTGAAAAAGTTCATCAAAAAATTTTCCTTTTTAGCTGGTACGGTGCCTAAAAACTTGGCGGGAAAATATCCTAATATACTAAATGTAGATAAAGTCCATACTAAAATCAAGCAACGAAAACATTCTATCGCTGAATCTATCAAAGCTCTGTCTCAAAGAACATCGAATCTTCAATCCGAGATAGATCGGCTAAAGCAAAATCATAATGTCAAGGACTCGACATTTTCTTTGAAGTCTGTAACCAAGTTTTTATCAAGCGAAGGTTTACCAAATATGCAAGATAATCATTTATTAAATGCACGAATTAATTTTAATACAAGGTACGTCTTAAAAAAGACAATTTATAGAAATTAAACAAGTATTCATTAATAGCAAATAAATATTGATTTGTTATTGATTGGTTATTCTATCAAATATTTATATATTAATTAATTATTATTGTATCATTACAAAAAAATATTATATTTATGTTAAATCATTATAGAATAATTGTAATATTGGAAAAGTGCTTTCCATTACTTTTGAATTATTACAAACTTTTTTTTTAGCACAAACAATATTGCTAAAACTGATAAACAAAATTATCAATTAAATATTGTATTTGGAGCAAACATTTCTGTGAATTCCATAACACCTCTAGATAGTTCTTTGGTTCCACCAATAACTCCAACAAAAGTAATGAAAAATGATACGTATTGATATCATATTTGTTATAGTATGTTAATACAAATTTATTTTAATACGTGTCTCAGATTTTAAAAATAGATTTAAGAATATTATATAAATTAATGTAAGAATTGTCGAGCGAATTTAATTACAGAGCAATAAAAAAATCATTTGCTTTATAATTTAAAAAAGTGTTTGTTAAAAGGTTCGTTACTTAAAACGTGAGGAGGCTCATAATAGTGCGAAATTATTGGCCAAAAAAGAAATTCCCGAAGATATTTATCCCTATGAGTATGATTATTTGGAAGATGTGCCACAAATGGAACGCGAAAGGGAAGACAATGCTCCCAAATTGTCTTTTCGTTTTTTGAAGCAAAGCGTAAACGCAGATCAAAGAAAAATCATCGTAGGATATTTGATTCGTCTTGGAGTAAGTATAATGTGGCTTAATTACGGATATAAATATCCAACGTTTATACAAGTGATTTTTTTATCCTTTTCGATAATAAAACATAATGATGATAATATGAGATATTGATTTGATCTCGTTACCTCGTTAAAATCAAAAAATGGATTTAAGTTATATTAAATTCTGTTTACAATTTTTATGATTATGATTTTTAACACAATTTTTAGGTACACTGTCAGTACTCGTCGAATATTATTTATCAAACTGTCAAGCTATTCGATATCACTATTGACAGAATTTTAATAGAAACAGATAACATTCAGTTAATGGCTTTAGCATGTCTGTGGATAACTCTCAAGCGAGAATTAACTAGTTATAAAATACCATCGGTAATAAAATATTTTAGCCAAAAAAAAAAAAAGAAATTAAAAGGGAGATACTATTATAATATTAAATAATTAGAATATTAGTAATTTTAGTATAATTGTACTATATTTTGTATCTTTTTAGGCGACTACGGTAGTGAAAATGGCAAAGGATTTATATATAGACCAGGAAAAAGATTTATTAAACTATGAGAAAAAGATTATTTTAGCTGTCAAATTCAATTTTAGATTCGCCGATCCCTACTCATTGCTTTTCTATTATATACTAGATGTGACACGAGATAACAAGTGTAATATTAATTCAAGCGATATCCCACGCATTTACTTTTGCGGTAGTTACTTGGTAAGAGAACAGATACAAAACGTACATGTAAATCATATATATACACACTTTTTTTATTATAATTTTTATTATAATTTTTAATATTGTAAATTATACGCGCATATAAATAAGTGATATTTCTCTCATATTATAGCTGGATGTATCTATGTTAGATGAAAATTTGTGTGATCGATCAGTATGTGTTCTGGCCATTGCTGCGGCTGAATTATCGCTTTACGCTGTTTATTCTGATAATATTGTATCTGATAATATGTATAAATGGTGCAAATTATGGAGACAAAAGTATTCGCTCACAGAGTAAGAGAATTAACAACTTTCATTTTATTTATTTCAAAAAGATGTAATAATTGCGTCATCTTTCTTAAACAACAAATTTTATATATTATAAAGATTTTTATATATTATAAAAAACAATCTTTAATTAGCATTTAATGTTTTTGTTCGATAAATGTTTTATTAAATTAACATAAAAAATAGTTATCGAAAATAGATTATTAAAATGAATAGAAAAAAAATATATTTTAGTTAATAAGGAAGGCTAATTGGATCCCGGACACAATATTTAAATCGTAAAATTATTATATTTTATTAAATATAATATATATATATTTTATTAAATATATTCAAGCTGTGTTATACATTGCAATGTTTTGATCTATTTCAAGTCCTCAAGGTACAAAATCAAAACTTAAGTAAAAAAATCAAAGAAATGGCGAAGCTTCACGAACAATATGGTAAGCGATATAGCGAACAAAATTCAAAAAAATTAAAATTTATATCTTAATGCGCATATAATATAAATATATATAGAGTCTAATAATATAAAAAAGACACATTGCAGAATTATTAACGCAAATTCTGAATTGATTTTCTTTTGAATTGTAAATTTATTTTATAATAAGCCGTCATGTCATTATGAAGGTGAGTTTAGAATTTGCATTAATGAGTTCCTCACCAGTATGTGACCTTTATTATGCTATCTTTTTTGTATTATTAAGTTATGTACGTAGATAAATAATATACATATATAATAATAATATATGTATATTTACATTATATGCGCACTAAGATACAAATTTTAATTTTGTTCGCTATATCGCTCACTGTATTGTTCTATCTCATGATACATCTTCAATGTATATTTAATAATATATAATAATTATAATAATTTACAATCTAATTATCGCATCATGAACTCCAATTGGCTTTCCTTGTTTATTAAATAATTTTTATTATTCGAGCCTTATTGAATTTTTGTTTTATTACATTATTTTTATATATTTTAGTGTTTGTTATTTTTGTAATAAGAAATATAATTTGTGACACAACAATTTTTCAAAACAAATTAATTTTTAATTTTGCAAATTTTTTTGTATTAATTTGAAAAGTATTGTTTTAGATGTGAAGAGATGGCAATGAGTTTTACAAAACAGGTTATAATACGTCAGGCTGTGGAATCTGATAAATTTGGATCAAATATTGTCTACAAAAAATATTTGCGTAGTAAGCACGGAAGAATTTCCACTTTTCTTCTTGATAAAATGAGGAAAGCTTTTATATCTAGAGACATTATTAAATTATAATACAAGCAATTTTTTTTAAAAGATTGAGATATTAAATATCAAATTGTATAAATATTGATTTGAATATTAAGTTATATGATATTAAAAGATTAATTTATTATATTAATTATACAATTATAAGAATTAAAGATTAAAATTAATTCTTATTTTTCAAATTATATTTGGTACATATAAGAATAATAAAGTGAAATTATCAAAAAATAAAAAGTAAATAAATTTATATAAAAAAGAACATATAGTTCTCTACTTAAAAAAAAAAAAAAAAACAAAGATAATTATGAAAAAAGCTTTGAAAGCTTCTTTACTTTTTAAAGAAATTAAATTGAAAAATAAACTGTTCTATTTACTTTTAAAAATTTTTATAACGTTGATTGTAAAAGATTTTTTCATATTTAATAAAGTAAGTTTTTTATATTTTGCATATGTATATTTCTTGTATGTGCGTATATCATATCTTATCTATTTGTGTTAAAATGTTAAAGAGACGGATCAGAATATGAGAAATCAACTTGCGAATAAATAAAATATTTTAATATTAAAAAATGCAAATTGCAAGATATGCCTCTTTCATGTAACATTGTTAAAATATTTTATTTTATTTATTCATGTTTCAATAAAAAAAACCCAACAATTTCTTTAACATTTTAAGAATAAGATAGAAAATTTATTTTATTGTTATACAAGCGCAGATATTACTAATATTATAGCATTATATGCTTGAAGTAAAAAGTATAAATTTTTTTTTTCAATATTGAAAAGTATAATCTCTGTCACGGTGATATGTCAGTTCGCGTAAGCAAAATTATCAATTATAACAATATTCATTTATCTAACATCCATATCCTCTTTATGGGTCATTGATATAATATATGATCTAATAACGATAATTTCTCAGCAATGATAGAAGCAATATCACATATAGTACTCCATCGTAAGCAAACAAATATTTTAATTAAAAATTTTTAATACAAAAACTTAATGGTGGCCATAGTCCCGTTGAATATTTGCCCAAGTGTCCCACTTGTCCCATGTGTTATCGATGGATACCAATCCTTTCACGTTATCCTGAAAAGAATGTAATATTTCTTGCTTAAAAAATATATATTGGACAATCTTTTAAATTAAAATTGTAAATAAACAAACATATGTAACTTAGATTATATAGATAGACAAATGAAGAGGAAATGGTAATCTTATTACCTTGAACAATACATTGCGCTTGTCATTCCAGGCACCGAAAAGACGCAACAAATCCGGTTGCTTCGAATATAAGCTACTCGCGGCTAAAATGCCATGTCTCAACTCTTCCAAGGTATTTGCGGCTTTGTCGGCCGAACTGACGATTATCCTTGGTGGCTCTAATCCTAAATTACAACGCTCCCATTCATTGATGGGCGCTTGACCGCCATTCGGACAAAGCAAGACGTAATCTTCGCGTTTGCCTGCATCGTCCTTCTCGTTATCTAAAATATAAAAATATGTTGTAAAAATTGCAAATATAATCAAATACAATTTATTTAATTAAAATTGTAGTTACCCAGCTGCTGCAAAGCCGTCAAAGGTAAGAATGCAACATCTCCCTTGCCATCTTTCAAACATCTGTCGAAGAAGATGCAAATTAAATTTTTGAAAGGTAATATCACTTAAATCATTTAAAAAATTAATTTAAATCATTTAATATCATTAAAAAAATATATATATAAATTTTTTTATTATTGAATTATGAAAAAAACTTTGTGTAATTGATTTTCTTTACAATAATGGAGAAAGTCATGTGTATTAAATTTATTTCTAGCTGTTCAGCTGAAAAGACATGTCCGATCGATAAAGAAAATATATAAAATATACAAAATTACCTGAGTGCTCCTTTTCCGCCATTGTAATATTCAACATTCGTCGGTCTGCATTTCGTGGCTTCTTTAACTTGATCGTCACCGGATTTAATATCGCCGACGCACAATTGACAAGATTTGGAATTGAGAGAAGCGCCAGGTGCACAAGACTCGGAGAAGAAGGTATCCATCTCTCCCGGTTCATTAATAAGCCCCTTTTGTTTGAGAATGTGAGCCGGTGCGGAATAACCAGCAAAGTCACCCTCGTAGCCACTATGACAAGACTTCTTGCCTCTGAGATCGTCTGTGAAAAAAAAAATCATTATCAAACATATCCTACAACAGAAATTTGCAAAAAGATTTCTTTAGAGCTTTCAGTTCTTTCTGCAAACTTTTTTTAATTGTTCAAAATTCAAATATTTTTCCAAAATTTTGGTTTATAAAAATATGTGGATTGATATTTTTCAATATTAATCTAGTATCTTAGTTTTAAGATATAAATAAATTCGAATTCATTCTCTGAATACGATATATTTTAATGTACATTTTATTTTAAAACAGATGTAAAGATTTAAGATCGAAATGTTAATTTTAAATACGCAGATTCATATACCTAATCCATTTATAGAAGAGCCACTCTTGACAACAGCGACTGCCGGTAGCTCGTTGAATTGCGTTGACCCCTCACCGTAAATCTCAGTGACGATCGGTTTCGCGATATAATTGTCTATTGCGAGTTTTACCGATCCGCCGTCAATCACAGTTATATCTGCTCCGTTATCCCTAACAACCTTCAAACATGCAGTCTCATCCTTCTCCAATATGCAGTCAAATCTAGGTCTGGCATCTCTACGGATTATAACATAATGTAATACTAGCGTCTGCATTTTTTTTCAACGACAAATGTTTTGACAGTGAAATCTAAAGAGTTTCCACTAAGGTAGAATCGCAATTTCATCATTTATATTTACATTTTTGAGACTTAATTGACAAAATCTGTTTAATTTTCACGTTAAATAAGTAAGTAATAAATTAAATTTACTTTGAAGCAAAATCTTTTTAATTGTCAATTAAAAAAAAAAAAAAAAATATTGGTACATTCTACGTGCAATTATGTACCTGGAGAACGCGGCTCTAGCGAGACTGTGGCACTTGTCCAGCGCACTTTGACTCCAAACGCACCAACGAGCGTTTCTTTCCGGGGCTCCGGAATTTCTCTCGATCACGTCCATATATTTTGCGCTTTTCAGATGTTCCTCCGGTGATACTGGCTGCGCGGCGACAGCCAAAGTCTTTTCGTTGAGCAGCATGAGATCCTTCCACCAATCTGCCTTTTCGTTCTCACCAAGCTGACCGAGTTGCGTTAGCTCCTGAATCGTGTCAAAATTAAATTACGATTTTTTCTCAATTAAAAAATAGATAAAAGAAATCGTTTCAATTAAATATTCCGTTGTAAAATATAATATGAGCAATTTATTTGTTATATTTATTATTAAATAGCAAATCTTTGTAAAAATATTTAATTAATTTTTTGTCTCTTTTATTATGCTCATCAGATTAAAATATTACATCTTTTTCAATTATTAATATATCACCTAGATATATAAATATTTTTTTCGCGAATTGTCATCGTTATATATAACATTCAATAAATCATCGAATATATATATAGGCTCTTAAGAAACAATATCTCACGCACTCTTTGAATAGCTTCCGCGTTGTTGGCGTCATCCCCGTTGGTCATGTATCCCTGCCATGGTCGGGCGGCCCACGTACATGGCTTCGTATGATCATCGATGGGCACTTTGCTACCGTCCGGACAGAAGTATCGAAAGTCGGCTGGATTCTCGGGTGTTGGCACTGCTGGGGTAACCCCGACTGGCAAGCCGAAGAAGCGCTTCACATAGATGACCTTTGTCCATGCAACCTGGCCGCCGTTGTGAGCTAGACAGCGCAAGGCACCCTCGTATCCGGAATATATGTCTGGATAATCGCACACGTCTGGTTTCTCGCAAAGAGCGCACATGTTGCTGTACGTCTCCTCTGAAAAATGAAAGAAATAACATCTCGTAAAATATTCATAAAATATTTAAACGAAGAATGTTAAATACAGGAGAAGAAAATTATTAAATTTTATCAGAAAAAATGTAAATTTAGAAAAAGTTATGCAACGCAATTTGATATAATTTTATCTTGAAATAAATATAAAACGCAAAAATATTTTGTGTCTAAAAAAAAAAGAAAGAAAAAAACAGCATATTGATTTATGCGCGCGACTAGTTCGCAGATAATAATATTGTTGTACTTGACAGTTAATGACTTTGTTTACATGACATAATCAATGTAAATTCTTTAGATTGTTGCCACTTACTGAGTCTTTGATTGATTTCGGGGTCGGGCGACCACCTACCCACCAGACAGCCTTTGTCAAAGAGCGTACTCAGAGCGCGAAGCTCATTCTCGCGAGCGGAATATTCCGGATTGTTGATATCGGTTAGCATACCCATGGCGGTGAGCTTCGTGATGGGAATCTTGTAACCGACATTACGGCCCACGCCTGTATGGCAGGATCTGAGACCCCTCAGGCCCTGAACGTTGTTGATGTCCAGGTCCTTGTGTATTACGGCTACCGCCTCGTAACGATATGTCGCATCGGGTTCTTCCTTTGTCCTGACCTGATAGCGCAAGCAGAAAGAAGAAGGAATTCACGTCATACATTATTCATTCTGCTGAAAATTTAAATGCTCGTAAATACATCCTATTCTCGAGAGAGCGTGAAATATGAGAAATTACTTTTCTTTTTTCTCTTATTTATAAATAATATTTCAAAAGATATATTAAATATTTTCTAACACATTTATAAATTCTATTACATTTGTTAGAAATCTAATTTTTCAATCTCGAATTCAAGTTATTTGATTGTATTTTACCTGTTCAACGACACTGTATCCGGCATTTTCAGCTAATTTGTTTTTCGCCGCGAGATACATATCCTCAGGATCCACAGCGACGATGTCCGCTTCCTTCTTGCCGACCCTCTCGATGCAATCATATCGATCGCGTCCGGAAATACACGATATCGGGAAGCCTTTGCTGGCTGAATCCTCCATCATTTCCGCACATTCCTTCGCGTATTTCTCCGGGATACACATCGTGACTGCGCGCATAATATATTTTTATTATAATATATTTTTGCGAATCAACTGTCAAAACTTCGTAACTGTAAAATACTTACACACTCGTGGCGGACTCGTAGCGGATACAGCCGCCACCGCGAAGATCGCGAGCACCGCGGATCCGTGCAGCATCTTGATTACTGCACGCGGTATCTTAATTATGGTACCGCGTGATTTTTACTTAAAAAAAAAATTAATGAAAAAAAGTGAAATAAAGCGAAGTTAGGGTAAGAACTGAGCCTAGACAGATGTTCTTCGGCGGCAACTTGTCAAGACTGTCAAGAGAAGCGGTCTACGTATGTTCTTATATAGATGCGTATTTTTCTCTTCTTCGGATCTCGAGGCTTGGAGAGGGAAGTTTCTCTCTTTCCCCTCGCGCTTGTTAGTGATTTCTGACGTTGTTCTCTTTCTCTTCTTCTGTCTCAATTCATTCGGTATGACATCATCATTATTTATTCGATTCTTCGCTTCTCTTGTAGTAATAGTAGTTTTCACATTTTGTGATATGTTAAAAAAAAAGACAATTTTTTTGTTTTTTAATTTTTTATCATAAAAATATTGAATACAAAGCGCAACTTAGTAATTTTAGTTCTGATCTATATATAAGATATTCAAGAACAATTATTACTCGAAAATTGGATTATATAATTTTTGCTTAACGTACAAATGTGAAAATAATATTTCTAATGATAAAAAATTATGAGAGCAATTTATTAAAAATTAAGAAATTAATTAAAAAATATTAAATTTAATAAAAAATTTCAATTCGAAGCATAATTATCAACAGATCTTTAAATCTCTCTTTAAATAAAAATGATATCAAAGCGTTTATTTTTGGTAAAAAAGAAATTATAACAATTTTCGATAAGAATTATTATTTATAAAATAAATTTGTTATCAAACATCGTAAATATATAAAAGCTACACATTCTTAAATCCATGGCCAAGCTCGGATAAGCCGAGGTCATTAACATTCTCGGTGATTTTCCAGGATGAGTTCCTCGCTAGTCCATTGCTCGTAACATCTTGGAGGAAAGTTCTTGAGATAATTTTTTTTTCCACCGAACCAGTCTTCGTTTGTCTCTTCCAACGCGTTTTCAAGTTTAACAAGTCCATGTCCTCGGCTTCGCTTGGCGATTTTGCGTCCTTCGTCTCGATTCCTCTTGCGATGCGACGCATGCATACGCACGCGATACGCATGTTACATCGCATATGTGATGTATGTATATCGCGCGGTTGGAATCGCGTAGAGACCTTTGTTGACATACGAAAAGTACCGGCGGTAATTTCCCCTGTTGAGGTCACGCAGTGATTCCCACCGCAGCTATCTCTTTTCCTCTATCGTCGAAAAATCGCAAGCTGAATAAATAACTTGAACATATTTTCGTCGTTATAAAACAGTGATAAGTATGTAATCTATGAGTTCGGTATAAATAACATCAAAAATATTTAATAAAACTTGGGCGGTGCTGCGATACGTATATTATACATATATATACGTATACGATTGTTTTTTATACTGGCATAAAAAATAATCTTTTAAAAAATAATTTTATCTACATAAATTTATTTGTTACCAAAAAATTCATCATTAAAAAAAATGTAAATTTTGAAATTTTACTAATTTTGTTGCTTACCAGTTATTGTAAATTGTTGATACGATAAAACGCATTTTTTTTATTGTAATTTTAATTTTAATTCTATTGTATAAATCATAACTTTTGTATCTAAATGCCATGACAATACTTTGCAAATTTTTAATATTATTTTCACGATTAGAAAACGGTTTATCATAAGCATTATCGAGGTTAAAAGCTATCAATCAAATAAGTAAATGCGCTGATAAATTTCGTTGATAAATTTTCTTGCTGATAAATCATTATTCTGGCTTAAAAAAAAAAAAAAAAAACAATTGACTTTGAAATATAAAGAGCCTGATAATAATTTCCGCAATATCATAATTCACTTGTAGGTATTTGGCATGTGCCAAAGTATCGAGACTTCGATAAGCAATGAACTGATGGAGGAAAAAAGCATTATGGATCGCCACAGATAATTCATGATCGACTTTACAAATAGACGGAAATTCCAGTAACAGCATTATCGTTTAGTCCAGATGGTAACAACATTCTGTCATAATTTATCTCGTGATAGATATCGTATAAACACTAAATACAATATCTCGAAAAAAACTGCCGATAATCTATTTTAATGATTATGTTAACATAATATACGTTATCGAAATTGTTATGATAAATAACGATACTTTTTAGAAGAATTTATATAATCAGCAATGATGGCATATTGGCATTAATAAATATGATACTATAATATAAAAGACCGAATGTTTTTTCTGCATATATTAAATATAAGACAAATTTCTATTTTAGTTAAGACCTTCATTGAAAATTCGAGGTATTTTACAAAAGTTTGAATTATATCAGACAGATAATTTTAACATATTTTTTAAATCAATTTTAGAAAATAATCAAAATACTTCTTTTTGCGATTTTTAAACAAAGAAAGAATCATTTTAAGTACAGCATCGCTTAGCATATCTTTTTTTATCTCCACGTTATCAATAAATGTTTAGACTTTAGGATGAAATAATAGTATATTAACATTACTTTCCTCATTTTCTTCTTGGAACCAGCAAGGTTTTTCCTTCCTCGCACGCGCAAGATCGAGATTGGAATAATAAGTATTGGTAAGAAACGTAATCGAAGTTATGTCATTATTCCAGTATCTAAGCAAACATAAATCTGTAATTCAGCAAGGTGATTAATTAAAGATGCATTAAAAGTATCTGATGCATCTCTCTTCCTCATGCTTTCCTATACTTTCCGATTTGTGCAATACACGTGTATAAATAATACGTATTTATTATTAAAAATAATTTTAATAGGAATACAGTTTTATTATTAATAAATTATTAAACTTATATTTAATAAATATTAAGTTAATTCCGAGAAATTTTTAACAATTATTTTGTTGCGACCAATATTTTCCGCCATCTTTTTCCTCGACGTATAAATCTTATGCGGCTTTATTATGCGATTTTAAACTGCAAGGTCGGATAGGTTCGCAATTTTAAGACTTCTAGATGAGCATGTAAGGCTAGCAGTTGCTTGTAATTGTTCTCCGCTTTTATGATAAGCTTAGTACGTCTTGCGATCGCGGCAAGTCTCATCTTACGAGACTCCTCGTCCTTCTTGCGACACGGATCGTTGAGTAATCTGCGAAACTCTTCAACATCCGACAACTTAGATTTGATCTCCTTCGATATTTTGTCGTTCTTTTTCTTCCACTTAGCCATCATACGCTTTGTTTCCTTCAAACGCGCTTGTTCCAGTGCCAATAACTGGCGAAATCTCTGAAACCCGTTTTAAATTTGTCAGAATATTTATATATAACAATATAATTATAATAGATATTCACATTTTGAAATATTCGCAAATTGGTTTTTATCTTTTCAAAATCTTTTTCCAGATTTACACTGCAGGGATCACGGCTCAAGAATTCAAGCACGTTTCTTGTGATCTGAAACATGCAAGTATTATTATATACTCTCTTTTTATTAATATTAAATGATGAAGTATGCCAGACTAAATTCGACCTTGAACCGTTGAACATCTTTCAGCTCCTGCTGCAAATCCTCCAACATCATCTTCGCGCATGTGTGCTGCCACTCTTGTTGCGACACGACCTTTCGCAAGTTCATGGATTTGTGCATCGCCGCCAACTTGCGTTTTCCGGTTTCAATGATACATTCGTTGACACGTAAGAGCTCCTCGCGTGTCACGAGAACGGTGTTCTCGTAATCGGACGGACAACCTTGCAGTGGGACCTCAATCTGACCCATTTTCAGGACGAGTTGGATCTCCATTTCCTCAGCAAGTTGCGTCAAAGATTTCTCTAAGTTTTCTAGACAAACCTTTTTACACGCAACTACGTTGTCAGCTGATTGCATGGTTTTCTGATAAAATGACAGCGTTTGCTCCGCCTCGGCTATTTCCACCGCGCAGCATCTCACCTTTAACATCCATTTTATTTTTTTAATAGCATTAAATCAAAATAGTCATTATAAAAGAAAAAAAAGCGACGCATTTGTTTTATTTTTTATTTAATGTTGTTGATATGTCATATTTTTCAAGCATGATACATCAACAATAACAATTATTATAAGATTGTTGATATTTTTAATATAAATAAATTATTTTTTACATCTTCATCCTCACCTTTGTCTCCACCTCGACCTTCGCTCTTCTCAGCTTACACATAGTTCGCCAATGATTGACGTTAATCTGCGGCGGCAGGTTTCTGGGCATCGTATCCAACGCATCTATGCCTCTGAGGAAGTCCAGACATTCGCGCGGTAAGATGTCTGACTTCTCGCTGGCCGCAACGCATCTCGCCACCTCCGTCAGGTACGTGACGGACGTGGTGACGAGCCGACCTATCCTAGGACGCTTTTTGTAATGCCTGATCAAGTGTTCGACTATCGGCTGCTTCAAGTCCGCGAATTCGCTGCGAAATTTCACCTCCTGACGTTTGTCCGCCTTGTTGAGATTGTCGTAACGAGACTTTAATTCTACTACGACTATCTCGAGTGAGTTGCATTCCTCGGCGAGTTTGCGTGCCTCTTGCGTCGCCGGAATCAGTTCGTCGTCAGTGAAACGAATGATTTTTTGCCTGCCGTCGACTTCGCTGCGGTATCTCCGGATCGCTCGTATTCTCATCAATCTCTCCTGCAGGATCGCGCATTCAATTTGCATCTTTTTTAACTCAAGATCCTTCAACTTGTCATTGAATTCCGTGATATCTCTTTGTAAGGCTTCTGAAATGCATATATTTTATGATTTAAAAAAAAATTTATCAGTAGAAAAAGCGTCTGGGTATTTCAAAAAATTATTCTATTGAATATGATTATTTTGTTTATTATTTTCAAAGACCCTTTGTCTCGACGATCTCGGCCTGCAGCATCGCTTTATATTTTTTTCGTTTTTCTTTCAGCGCTTGCACCTTGGATTTGTACGAGGCGATAATTGCGATGTCTTCATCGGTATATTTCGAAGGATCTTTCGCGGTTATGCATTCAGGCACAGGTATTTCCTTTTTAACTTCGTCTTCCCATCTTGAAATAAAAATGAAATTGAATTTCCAATTTTAAGATATATATGTATAAATTTTTTTATTAATAAAAATTCAAGATTTTATTCACATAATTTTTTAAGCAATTATTTGTCAAAGATCGACTTACTTAGATTCCAATACACCGTCCATCATTTTTTCAAGAGCTCTCTCATAAAAATCATTGTTTTTTCCGTTTTTCTCTTCATTCTCTCGATCCTCATCAATCGTCGCGATTTTAGACTCTCCTAGCCGTGACTGTTTTTTAAGTATCTCGTGATCTTTTACAGTAACTATGTAATCAGATATTTCTTCGACACTCCAGGTCGGTGTATCGATTGGCTCCAGAACGGAGTCTATTCCGAACATTGTCTTTAACTCGGAAGCGCAATATTGAAGCCTATCGATGCGCTCCTTTGTACATTTTAATTCACGTTCCTTCGCGAGCCTCATTTCCTCGAAAAGATTATTAAAATATATCTGTTTGAGGGAAAGCTTCAAATTTAGAAACATTTTACAATGGTTTTCGTTAACACATATGTTAAAGAAAAACTAAAAAAATAATTTTAATGCTGTATAAATTTTTAATCAGAAATGTGATTGAGTTTTATTGCATTTTTCGTATAATATAATTATAAATTTTAATAGATTGATAGACGTCACCTTTAATTTGCGCTCTCGATTTTCGATAATAGTGTCTTTTTTAAGAATAGTTTTAAGATCAATGTTGCAAGGAAGTAACAGCTGATGTGTTGCAGCTATGCTTTCATCATCAATCCATTTATGCGTCGTGACACCTGATATACATAATCTTTCATCTTCATCCACCATTGTATACCACATTTTAGCCATTTCGTTTATTTTAATATCATCAGAATTATTCGTCCAGGCTTCTTTGTCGAAATCAAATGCCGCGGATTCTCGTCTTGAATCGTCTTTCTCATCTATTGATTTATTATACACCTCGTCGCTAGAAACAGTGTTATTTGCCTACATATTAGAAATTTTTTTCACGATATATAAATTACATTTTTATATTATTAATAAATTTTATAGAATATTTAAAAAAAAATAGATAAATAAATCATTGATTAGTTTCAAAATATCTAGTATTTTCTTAAAATTATTTATATTTTTAGAGAAAAAAAAATGATTATATATACCTATATAAAAACTCATCGGCCTCCGAAGAGAGCCTATTCCATACTTTAATATCATTTACTTTCCGAGTCGATGCAACGAGAGGATAATTACGAACTATCGTATCACCGCCGATAGATTTAAGAGCACGCGGTTTTACTTGCAACGGATCCCAGAATATTTCGCGGATGTACGACGCTATTTGATCTCGTTGAGTGCATTCTTCTTCGAGTTTTCGACGCACTTCGTTTCGTTCAAGTCGCGCCTCTTCTATTTTCCGCTGCCGATATTCGCGATCTAGATCGAAAGCCGAGATCGGCAATCGAGCGTCCGGTGGTTTGCTTTCATTTATATCGAGAAGCACTCGTATCTATTATGTCAAAATTAAAATTTCTTAAAAATCGTAACTATATATCCTAATTCTAAAAGATTCAAAATTCCAAGAAAAGACATATATACCTGATTCTTTATTTTCTCCAGATCGGCTAAGATGGAAGCTCGTAGAGGTAGAGCTTGATCGCGTTCGGCTTTTAGTTTAGCGGCGATTACATTCTCCAGCCAGGTTTCTCCTGTCAAACCGTACAATTGGTTTGGACCGGAAGCAAAGTCTTCGATTGATAAATGTACACTCACAGCTCTGCTTTCTGCCAAGTTTGTTCTCGCTTCCGATAAACTGATCGCATTAATTAAAATGAATTATATGAATTTTTGTAAATTAAATATATGAAATAAGTAAAGGCAAAATACCGGACTCGACTGCCAACGAGATCTCCGTTTCTACCGAGGGAAACAATTGTTTCCCCAAAACGCGAAGAAATTGCGCATTTAATACCCCCTTCTCTGCGATGATGTGGCATGAAAATTGCGATCACTTTGCGAAGTTCCATACTCTCTCTGACTATGATTAAGCCATCGTATCCATATGTTAAGACTCGAGAATCGGTCACGTATATTCCGATATTCCTCAGCTGATGCATCGAGAAGAGCGCTTCCGTGAGAATGATATCTTGAAAGTCGTTCTGCGAAAGAAATTTAATAAATTCTTTTTTTTTTAGGATCTGAATGAAAAACATAAAAAGAATTTTCAAATAAAGATTATTAGAATGATATATTAGAATATATTAGAATGATGATTCTTTTGAAAATTTACTCATACGATATAATTTAAATATTTTTAAGATAATCTAAATCCAATTAAAAATAGTTGGTTGCTTTTTTTTATTAATAGTAAGAAATTATGTAATTCAACTTATACCTGTATCTCCATTTGATGTAATTGTTTAGATAAAGAGGGTATACCCAGTATATTGAGAGATTTATTCGTTCCGTGATGGAGCATCCTGTAAGGTTTTAATAAATCTATCGCATACATGGCATGCGTGTAGAAATTATTCAAAACCTCGCAAGTGTACACGATTACTTTATTACCGCCGATCGAAGCTATAGAAGGATTAGTCGTTGCAAGAACTAAGATTTCGAAGCGATCATTATTCCTCTTGTATATCAGAAAATCAGCAATCTATAAAAGAGAAAAAAATAATTCTCTAATATCTAAACTCTTTTCACTTATATTTTTTGTAAATATTTATAGATTTCTGCATCCACATATTTATGATTTGTATACAAATATTATTGCTAACGTCTCTATATAATTTAAATAATTTTCTTACATATCCACCAATTTCTATAAATCCAAGAACATCTACAGGCTGTTGTTGAAATCGTTTACCAATAATAAATAATTTGCCAGTTTGCGAACTGCCAGTTCCCAAAAATTCGCCACAGTGCGAGAATTTTATTCTATCCAAGACATCATCGTAAAGATGAAAGCAGTTAAAGACCTTAGGTAATGATGTAACATCGATAAAAATGCAATTGCCAGTAACACTACATGCCACAAGCATTGATAAAGTAGGATGTGAATCTGCACGAACGACTAGAATTAATATATAATTCTAATCAACAATATGTTAATTGTCGTGTAAAAATCTGTGAAAATTATTCTCTCTCTCTCTCTCTCTCTCTCTCTTTCTATGTATAAATTAAATTGAATAAATATTTAAACAGAATAAATTAAATTGAATAAACTATACTTATATTATTTAAAAAAAGGGATGACACATCTCATATAAAAAAAAATAATTATTTTTTTAAATGTCTTATATAAAAGACATTGTATTTGATATTTTACCTTCACCGTGATGTTTCAGAGATAATCTCGCTGTCAATTTGCCGGTCGATATCTCAAAAATGCAAAGACGGTCTAACCGATCTATCGCCGCGACGTGGTCTGTGCGTTGAGATATAGAAAACAGTGCTTTGTATTCTATCTCGTCCGTATAAATAACTTCAATGTGAGGAACGTTGTCGTACTGCGTACTGATCTCAAAAATTTCTCCGCTATTGGAATGAAACAAAATCCCATCTTTGAAATAATATTGCCTTCCTACTCGAATAGAATGGAAAGTCGAAATCGACCATACAAATTGCCACGACACGTTCCAGTCCGTCAATGATTTTTTATAAAACTAAAAGATAAATATAATAATATAAAATAATTATGTTATAATAATTATAAATCTAATAGTAATTAGACTTTTATAAAAAAAAAACTACATTATTGTGAATTTTATTTATACTAAATGAGAGTTATCGAATCAATATACACACTGTAATTTCATTATCAGCATTCACAATTATGACGCCAGTCCTGTAAGTGATGACGATCGGTCTGTTCTTCGATGATTTGAGCGTTTTCGATTTTACCACAGAGTATAACTTGTTAGCATCTATCGCTATGAGCCATACGTTACCGAACTCGTCCGAGACAAATAGGTTTCCTTCCGGCGTCCAGGACAAAGATACAATTTTATGTTCCGGAACTGGCACGTCCACGTGATGTATACTCACGATTTTCGAGCACGTGCGTATTTGACAGATTGCGAGCGCGCCGTCGATGATTCCGAGTTGTGATATTAAATGTGGAGAATTCGGTGAACAGCTGATCAAATCATCAATTCCAATTTTAGGAAAAATTAAAATGTTATAAAGCATATATATGTAATTGTTTTATACCAAATTTCTTGAACAAGATCGTGGATCTTCATGTTAAGCTGAGCGACGTGCTTGCCGGTTTTCCATAGCCACACGATCAGTCGAAAATCAGGGAAATTGGTCATGCTTAGGAGATATTCTGTACCAGCAAAACAACAGGATAAATAACCATTGATTTTGTCGGGTAGCACGCATCTGGAAATTCTTCGTAGCGTTGGATACATGAATATCGATATTTTGGGATTAGATTTTCTTTCGACTACGGAAAACATGGAAACTGTCTGCAAGATTTAAAATATATATTATCTAAAAATGATCTAAAAATAAATTGCAAAAATGTATGACGGTGATACATTTGCTACGTTTGCTCAGATATTCAATAATTTAAATAAACATATTATAAATAATTGTATTACCGGATGTCCAGCCAAGCAGGATGCGCCATCGCCCCTTTCCTCGCTGTCGAAACGCTCGATTCGCCTTTCTCTCGTATTCAGATCCAAAAAACTCACGTAAATGCCGGAAGCCGTCGCAATGCTTTCCTTTCCAACGAAAACAAAATCATGAGATTTTCCGAACTTCACCCATCTACAATAATAATAATAAATAAAAAATTGTTGCAGTTAACTCCCGCGCTACATTTGAAGGACAGAACGCACTTTGTTTCAATTAGCGAAAGATTCATTTTCTCTAATATAGTGTATGTAGGAAATTCTCGTTCTTCGTGCACTATCTCAGTTATAATTTCGCTTTTGTATGGTAAGTAAATCTTGCATGCGGGTAACCAGTGTTTGGTTGCTCAGAGACCCAGATAAGCTAATCGTATCGATCGGGTTGGTCGTAAAGACTATATTTAACGATCTTTTCCAATGCATTTATAAAGATTCACGTATTTTATTTTTATAAAAATTAGTTTCATAATTTATTAAATTATATAAATTGTTTGTTGATTAATGACAATTATAAATATAAATTAATTTTAAATAATTAAATAAATAAATACATAAATTTTTCTGCTAATAAATATTAATCGAAAAAACGCTCCTTATAAAATTATATGAATAATTTATTTTTTTCGTTTGATTCTAAAAAAATTGATAGGATGATTATTTTAAGAGAGCTATAATGTAGCAGAATGTTTGCTCATTTTCGTACGTGTTTTGGTTGTCGAAGAAGAACGCGGATGGACATATACGATCGCCAAGACTTTCATCGTGCAAAATATTTGCATACGTCCCGGAAAATAATAGAATCATTAAAGGAATGCCACACTAATGTCATTTAAAAGTATGCCACCGGATCATAGTATCGTAAAAGACTTGAAAAATAGTAACACCGTTATAAACTGCATCGTCTAGTACATAATAATAGATCCCACGCTTTTAAACTCTCCACTAACATTTTTTCGCATTTTTTAAATAATTTTATAAAATTAATATGGAAAACTCGAATATCGCTTTTAATGAATAAAAACATTAAAACATGACATTTAATTTTCTTCTTTCTAATACAATCATTGCAAAAAATGAATCAAATATTCTTCTGTTTACTTAGTAATTAATAGTAGTATCAGAAATCTGCAATTTTTTTGAAATTAATAAATAAATATATGATAATTATTATTATTAATAGTTTAATATATATAATAATAATAAAAAAAATTATTTTATTATTTAGAATTTATTTGCAATATAAAATTGTAACACAACACACTAAAACATTTTTTTTATTTAAAAGATACTGGTAAAAATTTTGGCAGACGACAGCGATCGATCGACGGTAGTGCCAGAAGTGTCAAAGGGGCACGATGGAATAGTAACCTAATAACGTGAACCTCATGCCCCTTCCGAATGCGAACGGCATATATAGAGGAAGCAAAGGCGACGATTTTTTATTCACGAACGTTGATCGACATGAGTGTTTGCCAAGAGCATGACGAGAGCTTCGTGAACTTGCCACTCGGTCAGAACGTTTTGTAGTGAATAGAATTTTGTGTTTAGTGCTTAGGTGAATGAGATTTGCGAATGAGCAAATTTATAAGGAGATTTATAAAACTAAATTCCTGAAGAACAAATAAGTAGCTAGTAATCACCGTCATTTTCAAAAGTGGAAAAGTGGATCTCTCTTTAAGTGAAATTAGTCAACGTATGTATATTCATTCAAATCGTCACATTATCCTGTCTAGCTTTGTTACTAAGTACTTATCTCATAAAAAATAATTTTATTATTATTACCTTTGCATAATTGTTTGAAAAATGGCTATTATAAACTTAATAATTTTATATATTGTAAATAAAAATATAATGATTAAATAATAATTTATTCAATTTATAGTAAAAGAAAGAGATAGTAATGAAATATCAGATTATATTGCAAGAATATTTGTTGTAGAACTGCAAATTGCAACTGTTTTATCATTCTGTATTCGTGAATTAGGGTCATTGACGAAATGACCGCTGAAAAGGGGCGAAGACCGCTACTCACTTAGTATGCGCCGCAATCGCTTGCATTTCGTATTCAAGAGGGATCTTTTGCACTCATCTAGAAGGCATCTCGTGTCGTGCTTGTTTGTACTACTTGTCCATCCTTTTTTCTTCTAATTAAAACAACATTAAATTCCATAAAAGATTATTTTGAGGACTTAGATATCTTTAATTCGTCGCGTTGCCTAAAAGATACATAAAGTCCATATTTATACATTCTTTAATAGTTACTCTAATAATAGTTACTCTTAATCACTTGACTAATTATTTATATATGTTCTTAATTTTCTATAAAATGTGTTATCAGATGCTTTATTTCTATCGCACAGCGTTATCTGTAAAATAACAATAAAAATTTGTTTTGCAATTTTCACAAATTTCTTATAATATGTTTTCTTCTTGCAGAGTTCTGTCATTCTTTTTCAACGATAACTTACGCTCAAAATGATGTCTCATTATCAAACACGGAAACATCAGTTTGGTTGGATTTTAATTTTTCTGCTCTCTCTCGTTTTGGTCTCATCTCACGAAGAAGTGCCTCCGAATCATCAGAGTACACCGGATGCGTCAACCTTGAAGATAGAGGCCCGAGAATCCGAGGCATCGATAATTCTGGGAAAGGATCTCGTTCTCGGTCCACCTTTATCGACTAGGGCCACGATAATCTCTAATTTCAGCAACTCCGACGACATTGCGTCGACAAAAATTAATTCCCTGGTAGATTCCACGAGCGTTAATCGGGTATATTTCGGAGAACGTGCGAAAAGTGTTTTCCGGAAACCCATCGTGTCGAAGAATGAGACTTCGCGAGGTTCTTATATCGTCGACAGCCGTCATCGATCCGTCAGCAAAGGCTCGAAGACTGCCTGGAAAAGAGACAGTTATCTCGATGCACTGAGACACTCGCGTAACAGCGAAGATTCGCGAGAAGGGATCGTGCAGACCGACTCAAAGACGAATACGAACAGGAGGGAATATGTGCAGGGGCCCGTTTACAGGCCGGAAACGGAGTACGGTTCCCCCGAATCTTCGTATACATCCAAGAACCCGCGAATCACATACGGGGGACCTAGCGATTCTTATCCTCAATCTTTGAAACCGTCAATGGGCTACAATGATAACTACAATGCTCCGCAAAACTCTTACGGTCCACCGCAGAATCCGTACGGCCCGCCGCAAGATGGTCCCTCGTTTTATCCGCAGACTCCTTCGTACGGACCTCCCGCAAATTCTTATTTACCACCGCAACAAGGTGAGATCAAAGGTAATGTCACGTTTACTGTTGAATAAATTTATATTATAAATTTATATTATATTTAATAAAATAAGAAAATTAGATAAAATTTATAAATATATTATTAAAAAAATATTATTTTTTCTCTTTCTGTTTTCTCTTTTTTGATGAATTTTTATTATTATTATTAATTTATAATTATGACAAAGTGTATTATTTGATTAATGCAAAGTCGATTTTTTTAAAGCGATTTTTTTAGTTTAAATGTTTTACATTTTTTTACTCTTTTTAATCACTTGATTAATTATTTTCTGGTTTATTTTAGGATATGGTTCTTCTATGCATTCTTCTATTCCAACTCCAGTCTACGGCGCTCCTTATGCACTACCGGAGGTATCTTACATTTCTCTTCTGCCGAGCTTCGATCTAGGATTGCCATTTGCTCTCAAACTAAACGCATTCACCATTGCAAAAATCATATTGAAATTAGTGATTTTCAAGATGATTGTGAAATTTATTGCAGTAATTTGTTTGTTACTCTTTATACCGAAACTTGAGATAATCAAGAAAAAGGTCTCTGATAAAGGTGAACACGATGAAGAACGTAGTTTATCATCGCGTAAGTTGTTACATTAATTTACAGAATATTTCTGAAGCTTGGATTGAATTTTAATAATGAACTAGAATAAATAATTTGCAATAAATTAATTTTCAATTTAAAATATTCGTTCAGATTTATCATGTCTTTATTTTTTCTATTGTTTTTGTCTGATGGTATTTCATATTTTTCAGCTCATACAAGTTTGGAAACATTAAACAGTCTTGAAGGCGTGGTAAGAAGTTCCGTCGAAAAGTACGAGGCGCAAAATAGTGCTCGTTTAAATTCGACGGAGAAATGCACGACATTTACGTGTCGCATCACCGAAGCGTTTACGTTCAACGAATCTTGGTACGGCTACTTGAATTTATTCAACAGCTACGTGGAGGAAGAAAGGCAGCTAATAAGACAGAAAGAGCAGTGAGAAGTTTACATTATCATCGAACTTCATTGTGTGTCATCTATGTACTCGTGATTATTTATTTAATATATTTATTTATTTACATTTTATATAAAAAAAAAAGATATTTTTTTCCTCTGAATGCTTAATTCATGATTAAAATAGCTTAAAATATTATATCTTAACGATGATCAAAGAATTCTTTGCAAAATATTGTAAATGTGAAACATTACTGAATCAATCTTGTAATCTACGGCAAGATTTAGAGAATTTTTCGAAATTATTCAGTCATTAGGTATTAATTGTAAATAATGAAGCACAAATGCACAAATGCACTGGAAAATAAAATTTTACCTAAACAAGTTACTTTTAATCTCCGTTTTTTTTTTTTTTTTCGATAATCGAATATGTGGATATATTGACGTAAGCATGTGATGTTCAATATGCTTCTTATTTATCAGTAAATTATTTATGTTCAAAAATATAAAACATATTTTTTAAATAAAAATAGAATAAAAGTTGGATGTCAATTTTCAACTTAATATTAGGTAATAATATGCATATCTAAATTTATATAATTTAATCTAAATTTACAATATATTTTTTATACATTTATATTTGCAATATTCCTTTGTATAAACGTTCAATTGGTCAGCTGCAATCTGTATTTTATTTAATGTATTGAGTATATTATATTGGGAAGTAAGGTGCCATATACAGCATGATTAACTCTCGACTATCATGACCCGAGTATAATGCATCCTACTCTCAATTCTTCTCAGGTGGGGATGGGGATTTAACTCGGTTTATAAACGTAGCATGGTGACACGATATGTCAGTCCTCTTTTGATTGCCATTCGTCGTGTCAGAAAATCGTCACCGAGAAATTTCAACTGAGACATCACTGATCAACCGGAACGATGGAGGTAGCAATTATAGTTGGTACGAAAACTGCATCGAGTTAATTTAACATTTTGTAACAAAAATATCGTGATAATCTCCGCAATTAATTAAATATATTATAATTTTATTAATCAAATTCAGATGCGTGATACACAAATTATTGTGCTCAAATTATTAAAGACATTCAGTTAAATATTTGAAAATTTCATGAAATTTCTGATAATTTAGTTTAATAATTTATTTTTTGTGCATTTAAAAATATTACAAATAAAATTTGCTAATATAAATATTCTTATATCAATAATTTTTTCGCTAGTTGATTTTATATCTCTTTATAAGTTTGGTTTAAATTTTTGATCGTTTTTTTTTTTTTAATGATTTTTGTTAGAGTCCGTAAAAACAATTTTAAATTTCAAATGTATTAATTAAAAATGGGCATTATTAAAATTTACAATAAAATCTTGATATTATTGACATATATGTGCACCTTTCGCCTCGCATTAATTTGAATCCAGTTTTACTTGACCTCGATTGCAATATTACATTATTAAAATTGTTTAATTAAAAAAAGATAAAAAGCGTATTTTTTTAATTAATTATTTATTAAAACAGTTATTCGCACAAAAATTGTTGAAGATTTTCAAAGAAATCTCTTACGTGAAAAAATTACAGGAAAATATCTTTAACTTGCGTGGGTGTAAGTATCCTTGAGAGAAGAAACGTCGCAATCGCGTTGCAAGGAGCAGAATGATCTCGATTTAAAATACCTTGATTTCAATAAAGGCGCAATCATCCAATAGAGATGCGTATTAAGGCCATGCAGCATCCCAACGAGATACTAAGCCACTATCAATTGATTTACGTAATACCGTTCTCCACAACTTGTTAACGGAGAAAATTTTCGAAAATTATATCGGTCATTCAAATAACGTATTAATAAGAGTAATCTCTTATGATTATCTCGTTAAAGTATATTATCAACAACTTTATTGAGAAAAACTTTAAAATAATTATGTTGATTGCAATTGCAATTTAAACTAAAATCTATTGCATTATGTTATAAAAAAAAAATTAATTAGAAATTTGTAAAAAAAATTTGATCAAAATATTTTTGTAAATTAATTTAAATTTTCTATCCACTTTCTTTAATCTTTTTTTAGCATTCGCATTCCTCAGCATGTTCACGTTCTGCGAGGACACGTATGCTCTTCCCGATGACGCCAAGGCAACCACCATGAAGGAAATAAAGGACCTTAAGGACATAAAGGAAGGGGCGACCGCGTCGAAGGATGTAAAGGATGCTATCAAGGTTGCCAAGGACGCGAAGAAAAATAAGAAGGACTGTGCTCGAGAATGCGGGAACGATTATGATCCTATTTGCGTTCACGATCCTGCTGACTCCAACTTCAAACCAAGGACTTTCGGCACGCAGTGCGCTTTGGATGTTCACAATTGCGAAATGGGCACGAGTAAGTATATATTTGAAAGAAATATTATTTTATTAATTTTTTATATAAATAAAAAAAAATTATAATACACACATTATTTTTCAACATCATAGAATTGGCTGTGAAGAGCAAAGGAGAGTGCCCTGGATCCGGCGGAGTAAAACTGTCTTAAAAAATCGCTCGATTTCACAGGATCATCGAGAAAGTAGATCGTCAAATCAATCGTTATATCTTATTATCGCGAATTTACTTAGTTTGAGTAAAATATCGTAATACATTGTGACCTGATGGCACTCTTTCCGCGATTATAGAATAGACAGAATTTTTTAAAAAAGAAAACACTGGATATATAATTACGCGAGAAAATCTCTTTGACAATAAAATTGCCCACCAATTACACGTTATATATTTGCAATTACATAATGTAAAAGTCACAGTGTAGCTATCTAATAAATATTAATAATGAGCAATTATTGATTTTGTTTCTTGTAACTTCCTTTTCTGCGATTTTCACACACTCATATTGATTCTGGTATGTGATTTCTAATTTATGTAAATCGATACACTGAGTATTGAATTTTTAAGTATATGTACATTTGAATCGACTTTCTAATGACGACTATGATCCATTCAAACGCAAATACAAAGTTAGTTAAATATATTCTTAATTCTGGAGTAAACAGATAATTTTTATTTTTTATACCTGT
Source organism: Cataglyphis albicans (assembly GCA_038406275.1). NCBI lineage: Eukaryota > Metazoa > Arthropoda > Insecta > Hymenoptera > Formicidae > Cataglyphis > Cataglyphis albicans. The sequence goes on along the minus strand of JBCAUJ010000113.1, from coordinate 9,855,419 downwards.
TTTATTTTCCTGTTTTTATTTCAAGCAACTTATGCAGTTATGTTAAGCATAATCGATTACATATTGTATGCATCTTTACTTTAAAATTTTTTATTTTTTATCATTTTTATTTTATATTATATTTTGTTGAAAAAAAAAAAAATTTTTTTTTGTGTATGTGAAAATAATTTGCTTTCAAGAATCTTCTTTAAGTCATAAATAATAATCAAAAAATTTGTTTAAGATATTTCTTGTCATTATTAATTTTCATATTAATTATTTAATTTTTATATTGATTATTTTAATCTTATAATGCTGTGCGAAGAAGGAAACGTGAATATGATATGTAACTTTATCTTATTTCTCTCTTCAACACATACATGTATCAATATTATATTATATAATATATTTCATTCACTTTTTCGCAGTTGTACCGAATGATGTCGACACAATTCAAACAAGTTGTTATTACCGATTGACAAATAAATGTAACAATTTTGTAATTTATCTTCTAGAGGGCTAAACAAATATAAAGAAATATTATTAATTTGAATTACAGATAAGAAAATGGCCAAATTTACACAATATATTTTTACATTTTATTATCTTATCTCTCGTTCACGATTATTATTATCTCTATTAATTTAATTAATTATATTAGAATAAAATAAAAGTATCGCAACATTAGAAATTAATTAATTATATGTAATCTACTCTATATAATGTGAAAATATATTACATTTATATAGAATGATTTTATGACAATTAATCATTTTTTAGAAAAAGATTTGATAAAAATAATCTCATAAATTTCATAAATGTCAGAAGCATTGTATTACTAAGCATATGAACAGCGCATGTGCATTAAAGAACATAATTTGTACGGGCGGGGCTATTGTCCGTCAATCTTCGTTGTAACGAGTTTACCTTTCAAATCAATGCCCAAGATAATGAGGATGCGACCGCGAGCGATGAAGAATGACGGTCGGCCGCGCGTCCTCAGTCCGGTGCACTTTGTCCCACCTACAATGTGTCATCATCTGGTCCGGGTGACGCGCGACATGACCGACTTATCTTCAAAACTTTACTGCGTAATTGTTCTCTTCTCGTTATGCGAGACGAGAGCGTACCCTCTAGTCTCGTACACCTGCACGACCGCAAGCACGTGGACGCCAACAGGTAATCAACGCACAAATCAAATAATTATCAGTGACTAAATCTGATAGTAGAAATCGATATCGAAAAAAATGCGGAAAGTAATTTGAATCGAAGTCTTATAAAGATGATAATTATGTGCTTATATCGTTGAATATTACATAGATTGAGATCGCGAAATATTATTTGCATCTAGATTTACGCGTTATCTAAGAAGATTACGCTTCTTCAAGAATTCTAAAGCTGAGAAAAACAAGATTTTTTTATATGTAAAAAAAAGATTAATCAAATGCATGACATTTTCAAAGCTATAAGCTTCATTTTTTTGTATCCTCTCAGCTGTCAATACGATTTAAGATACGCGACTTTAAATCTTGAAATAAAACATCCCATATAAGCGCAGATACGGAACGTTCACCGATGCCGGAATCAGTGTCGATTTTCGAAGAGATGGAGAATCGATTATCGAGCCTCGAAAGGAGACTACGAGCTGTCGAACAGCCAGGTAAGAATCTCACGTTTCGCATACTCGATGTGGATACACTAAAACACAGCCAATGTTTTCGCAGTTTGGCAGATCAGCTCGAGGGAAGAGGATTGGGAGATTTGTGCCGAGGGACCGTGCAAATGCATACCAGAAATGAAATCGGTGTCTTGTTGGAGATACGATCTGCTGGATCTACCTCCGATGCAACTGGTCCCCGCCGATGTATTAAAATTGTAAGCGTCTCTTAAAAAGAATCTAAAAATTCTAACTTAAATAATTTTTCTTAAAAAAAAAAAAGAAATGCATATTTTAGACTTTATTTTTCAATTTTTATTGCAATTTTTTATGACAGATATTTGTGAATTTTCCAATAGAATATTACCATTGCAGTCTCAATGCAGTAAATGCCTTGAGAGTGGAAATTACTTGTTTGACATGCCTTTTATAGGGATCTCGGGAATAACCGGCTTAATGCTCTACATAGAGACACATTTAGAAACATGACGCGGCTACACCATTTGTAAGTGATGTAAGTAACGACCGCGAAATGAGACTTCTAATGAGATGACGAATTATAGAGATCTGAGCAGCAACCTTATCGAGCATTTAGCATCGAATTTGTTCCTGCCGCTGCACGGCGTTGCAAATGTCAGGCTTAGTAACAATCTATTGAAGGAGATGCAACGAAATCAATTCTTTGGATTAAGAAATCTTCGAATACTGTACGTCAGACATTTAACGACAGAAAAAACAATTTTTATAAAAATCTATATGTGTCAAAAATTTATAATTGTAAAAACTTCTAATGTAAAATTGCGACATGATTTTAAATTAAATTGTAGTTGACAATTGAAAAAAAAAATCAATCATAAAATAATGAAAAATACATATCGCCTTACAAATTAATTAAACATTTAGAATATTAGATATATTCTGTAAATATATTTATTACAATTATTTAAATTATATTTAATATCTCATTTTATTTTATTTTATTGTTAGCGATCTGTCATCGAACAAACTTCGTACTTTGCCGGAAGATCTTTTTTTGAGCAACAGACTCTTGGCTTTATTGGATCTTTCGTCGAATCGCATCTCTTCGTTATCTCCCGGTACGTTTCGTGGTCTTGGGAATCTCGAGGAGTTGTTGCTCGGTAAAAACCGGTTAACCGGATTACCCGTTCCAATTTTCCGAGATACGATTAATCTCAGACGCCTCGCACTCGAAGAAAATCCTTTGAAAGTACTGCCTAACAGTATATTAAAAGATCTAACTTCTCTCAAAGAGTTAGACATGAGAGATAATCGATTGACAGAAATATCTAAGGGGTTGTTTTCGACCCTTGTACAGCTAGAACTTCTGGAAATATCGAGCAATAGAATATCCCATGTAAATATCGTAAATTCTTTTACATTCTTTCTTTCTTTTATTTTAAAAATCATGGCATTAATATATAGGATGGGCCTTAATCAGTTTTAAATGTATTTCAAAAAAGTATTTGCAAAAAAGTATTTCTTCGACTATCGATAGAATTTTATAAAAATACTCTACTTACGCTGTTATGGTTTTAGATAATTTTTAATATTTAACATATTTAATAATTTAATAATTTTTAATATAAACCAATCACTGTAGGAGATGTTAGCTTATCTCAAAATCTATTATGGAACATACTACAATCATTTTGATTTTATTTGAAAGATAATTTAATTTTGTACAACTTTTGTTTAGATTATTTGTTAAAAAACGCATATTTTGCTTAATATTTGTAAAAACATATAATATAACCGCGATTTCGGAAGTTTTTAGATGCTAACTTCTTAAGGAAGCATTTTTCAATTCATGTTTATAGGAAACTTTTTGTTCAGAATTAAATTTCCTATAAAATCTTAAAGCTCTGGTCGAAATGTTTGAGCCCATCCTGTATATAGCATAAAAATAATTTCTTATAAGAGAAAAATTTACATCTTATAATATTATAAAGATTAATGTTGATTAATGTTTTTAAAAAATTATTTCTTTCTTTAAGTAATTTTGTTCTTTGCCATAGATTGATACAAGAGCCTTTCTCAGCATGACAGCTCTTCGAGAACTCCGACTAGGACATAATCATATAAAACACTTGCCACCTGGATTATTCAATAATTCTATGTCTTTGGAACGACTTATTCTCTATGGCAATCGTATAGAAATCTTAATCAGAGGTGTCTTTCGCGGATTATCCAACGTCACATCTCTTTTCTTGCAATCTAATCGATTAAGATTAGTGCAATCAGGAGTTTTCGAAGATACGCCGAGATTGCAGAAACTGTGAGTCGATACTTGACTTTCGTATAAACATATAATTTTCAATTTAACATTGATCGATGTTAATTTTTTCTTCTTTGATGTTTAATTTTGACCAAAAAAAATATTTAAAATAAAAATATTTAAAGTAAATAAAAGAGAGATATAATATTTTCTTCAATTATATAATACCATATCGTGTTCTTTTAGACAATTGGAGTCAAATGACCTCTCTTTTTTGCCAGCTGGCAGTTTGGATGCCATACCGATGATTCAACAGATACGTCTAAGTCGAAATCCTTGGCATTGCGACTGCCGTGCCTCTTATATCGCCTCTTGGCTACGCAGAAGATTTGCCAGATTCGCGAATCTAACCAATCCGTTGCAGATACAACAAGCTTTGATCTTGACAGGCAATTGGAGTATCTGGGAATTTGGAGCTGGTGCAACTTGTAGAGGCCCTGGTATTCTAGGTGATCAGTCGCTGCTGCGTTTGACCTTTCACGAACTCTGTGAGGGTCAATGGGCTTCTATGAAGGGGATCATACCTCGGTTACCTCTCGATGCTATAATGCCATCCGTTACGCCGCGTGAAATCAGAAAAAACACAATTTTAACATGATCTTGATATAAACTGATTAAATATTATATTTCTGGACAATTATTTTTATTTCACGGTGATGCAATAATCTTAATATAAAATGTAAACAAATATAAAAACTCATTTCTACACTTTTGCGCAATTGACATTACATTTATAGTTTTATATATTAAATAGACACATGGAAAGATAATTTAAAAGTAATTATTATAGATTGAGATTATGGCTGTAGGCTAAATATAAACAATAAAGAGTTGAGTATAAAAAATATGTGTATTATAACAAAACTAGAATAAAAGATTTCAACTAACACAGATGCTATCGCGACAAATAACCGTCTTTCTTCTTTTTGTATTTTTGAGTCAAATGCCTCGAGTTGTCGCCTGATCCGTCTGATCTGTTAAACGTTAATTTTCGACTGATTTCCTTTTTACCAATAAAAGACCTTTGCGCTGATCAGTCTTGTCACACCCATCTAGTATTCAGACACAACCTGATCTTTATACGAGAACTGTCAGAATTGTCTAATTTTGAATAATAAAAAAAAAGTTTTACAATAGATATTTTAAAAAATAAAAAATCTAAAATTTAAAGAAAAGTTCTAACGTAAAAGCATTCCCCATTTTACATTATTATGTATATATTAATTATAATATTGATAATATATATTATAATATATTGTTGCAGATATAAAAAACGTAAAATTCAAATACACAAGTTTGTATTTATGAAACATAAAATGCCACGTGATATTATTAATCAAGTATTTGATTATTATTAACAATGATTACAAGTCTTCTTTTTATAATGAATTGTTCCTAATTTTCATTTCTACATCATGAGCGAAATATATTTGTGTTAATAATTGCACTGTGTGATAACGCAATTTATAATATTCGTAATACGATATAAATTTTATGATGAAATGACAATATATGTCAAATAAAAATATTAGATTATAAAAAAATACTTGTATTAAAAGTGTGTTATTGTATTACGATTTTTCATCTATTTTAGAATAAATAAAACTCTTCAGTAATTTATTTCAACAGTCATCAAATTACGCAATATCATGCGAGTTCATATATAACACATCACTCAATAAGTCTCCGATCTAACTAGAAAAACAAATTTTTTTTTTTTAGAAATCACGTGAATCTGTCAACAATGTTGCCATATATGTGTTAGACCGGGGACTTATTGAGTGATGTGTTAAGTTCATAAATCTAACTGCTCTAGAAAATTAGATACAGATTCGATACTTTCGCTATATTTTTATGCGATTCGAGGACAGGAAAAGTGCATGACAATATAATTGGCACGCGTGAATGGAATTTTTGCAGCGATCGAACGGTGAGTTGCCGGGATTCGCAAACATACGATGTGTTTTCAATGACCGCAATCACACAGAGAGCAATCCCCTCATAGTCGAAATGGAAGGGGATCAACAAGCGGACGAATTTGTTGACTGGTTAGTCAGTGGGCTCGCTCGCTTCGTTCCAGTGTACATTTTGCGATGGCTGGGAACGAGTCGAGTACCAACAATGTCGTCACGATGCTGGAGAATCTTCTGAGGATTCTCAAAGAAGAACATGTTTTCGATCGTTCCTACGATCAACGTGTCGTACAATTTGCGCATCCCGAAGTATTACAGGTAAATATTAGTTTGATCTCTCACGTTAAAACTTCTTGCTCCTGCTGTTATATCTGAATTTTTTGTCATTCTTTTATATATTTATATACCCTTTATATACCCTTTATATATCCTTTATATACCCAAGAGAGATATATTTTATATCTTAATATTATATTATTAATGCGTTTGTATTCATATTTTTGTTATTACTGTCATTATTTTATAAACCATAAAAATGTTCATCTTATGTTTCTGTTATCTCTGTGTTTTAATTAACAATAAATCCATTAAATAAATAATAAAGTTTAATAATATTATATAATCAATAATAACGATTCTATCATTTATATTATATATAACATTTATGCTTAACACAAATCGTTAAGCGATTAATTAAAAAAGTGTAGATTTTATTACATTTATCTATTTTATTTTGTATATATTTATGTATATATGTATGTATATATTGTATTGTATATATTTATTGTGTATATCTATCGTGAATATTTGCGATGCCATTTACATAAACAGCGATAGATTTTAAAATATTCTATAATACACGACAGAATATTTCCTTGTATAATATGTGGAATATTTATTGATACGATATGATTATTAGAACATAAAAATTTCTGATATTAATATGAGGTCAATGATTATAATATTAATAACGTTGTTATCATTAGCGTTGGCCAGACGAACCGTCTCTTTATTCAAAAAACTTTGACATGCGATGCATCATTCTTCTAAGGCTGATATTATATTTGTTGTATGACGAATTTATTAGCGAATGGTTATCGAACAGAGAATTCCTAGAGTTTCTCTATTGAAATTCTAAGAATTCTAAGAAATTCTCTATCTTATAGCCAATACAACATTCCTTTAATTATTCATATTTGGCCTTTAATTATATTAATTTTAAATTTGAGATTAATATATTAATAAAATTTAATTTAAATTGAATAATATAATTTGATTTAAGTAGTTTATAAAAATAAAATTTTAATTTGTGCAATTAAAGAAATAATAATGATTTATCTTAAATAATTTTAAATTTATTCATTTATTCATTTTTAATACTAATAAGATTTATTATATTTATATTTTTTAGATTTTATTTATATTTTATTGATTTAGGAATTATAATAGAATGATTATTATTTTCATATAATTCTATTAATATAGAATTTTATATAATAATTGATTGAATTTCTTGTTTGTTTATTAGGGTAGTTATATTAATTTCATCAATAATTATATTATATAGAATAATTTATATAGAAGAAGAAAAATTTATTAATCGTTTTATAATTATGGTGGTTTTATTTATTTTTTCTATAATTTTAATAATTATTAGACCAAATTTAATTAGAATTTTATTTGGATGAGATGGATTAGGATTAACTTCATATTGTTTAGTAATTTTTTACCATAATTATATTTCATATAATTCAGGAATAGTTACAGTTTTATGTAATCGAATTGGAGATATTGGATTATTAATATCTATTAGAATAATATTTATATATGGAAGTTGAAGAATTTATTATATAAATAGTTCAATGAAGTTAATTTTAATAATAATTTTATTAGCGATTACTAAAAGGGCTCAAATTCCTTTTCCTGACATCCATACAACATTCATTCGACAAATATTTTGTCGTATGAGTATATCAGCCTAAGTTGATTTATTAATAGAATAATTTGTAAGAATAAAAAATATTTTTCTCCAAATAAATAAATTTACAGATAGATTCGATAGATATAATCGCATAATTATTTCGATTGGTGTAAATCAAATATAAAAATTATTTCGGATAATAAATTGTATATTATTTACAGGTCTAGAGAATGCTTGAAAGAATATCAGATTTTAAAGATTCTGATAAAAGTAAAATTTTGATGATAGAATAATCATTGTTTCCTCTCTAATGAAATGTTATTTTTCTGTAGAATGAAATATCATTTTCCTTGGATAAAAATCCTGTGGAAGAAAAGCAACTGGAGACGTTGATACGTCAGATTATACAATACTCCGTGAAAACAAGCAATCCGCATTTTCATAATCAACTGTACGGTGGCGTTGACGAATACGGGCTAGTTGGCTCCTGGTTAACGGAGGTCTTAAACACTAGCCAGTAAGAGAAGTATCATGCTTCATTAAAAAATGTTCAGCAATAATAAACAATATACTTCCTACGTACACTTCAAAATGCAACATCGTCTGCCACTTTCGAGATAACGCGATAAATAATCAAAGCTATTACATAACTATTGTTACAAATATGCTAACATTGCATCTCAGACGACGCATGACTTATCGCACAACCGCAAATAGCACATATTAAATCCTTATCATCGCCAAAAATATTTGATTTCAGACTCTCTTTAATATTAAAATGCTCTTAACAAGTTACAAAAATATTGCTGTCTAAAAATAAAGTGCAAAATAAATATTAATTAACTACAATTATATAACAAATATATTTTTGCTAGGTACACATATGAAGTCGCACCTGTATTTACTTTAATAGAGCACGAGGTGATAAAGAAATCGTTGCAGCTCGTGGGTTATCCATCGATGCCGCTTGCCGATGGTATAATGTGTCCAGGTGGTAGTATAGCAAACATGTACGCGATGATGATGGCAAGATACATGAGATTTCCGGAAACCAAGAGATCGGGCATCTCTTGCTTCGGAAAATCTTTAATCTGTTTGACCAGCGAAGACAGTCATTACTCGATCTCGAAAGCTGCCAATTGGCTAGGTATAGGCATCGATAATGTTTGTAAGGTACAAATATCATTCATCTTTTTAATCTCTGCGGACACGACATATTTTTTATTGAATATATTTTTTATTAAATATTATCATATTCTATCTTCTAAACGGGAGAAAAGAAGTTAGAAATTTATATTATCTTTTGTAAAGGTATTCTGGATGTCGAACAATATTCAGAAATATTTTTCGCAACTTGAGTATTACATTAATTTTGCTTGTCAAATTATTTTTTATTTTTGACGTTAAACATAAAAAATATAATAATTGAATGAAGTTTAGATTAAATTCTATAACTATACTGATTGTATAAGAATATTCTTTAAGAGTAAATTTTTCTTATCACAGGTAAAGACAGACGAGTATGGTCGCATGAAAGTGGATGACCTAAAGGAAATTATAAAAAAAATGAAGAATGACGGACACTTACCGTTCTTCTTGAACGCGACTGCCGGTACTACTGTCCTTGGAGCTATCGATCCGTTGCTGGAAATCGCCGAGATCTGTCGCAGCGAGAACATCTGGTTACACGTAGACGTTCGTATAAATTGTATGAGAGCTATTAGCTCGAGAGGCAACGTAATCTAAATTAGAGATCTCTTGTGCAGGCTTGTCTCGGTGGTAGTTTGCTGCTTTCGGAGCAATATCGAAGTCGACTACGCGGCATTGAATTGTTTGTAACTGCTTTTTTACCAGCGCTGTCGAGGAAAGAAAGCGACAAATGTCAAAATTAATGTAGTGATTATTCGCAATCGAAATTGTCATTAGTCGTCACATAAATATTATCCACATGATTTACTTAAATTGAAAAAATTTTGCTCTCAAGGAAACGTTAAGCAATATTTATATCAATCAAAAAAGACTTTCCTTCCTCGTGTGTTAAAAACATTTCAACTTGAAATGATTTCAACTGAAATGATTAATCAGCGTGTGTCAGTTTTCTTTGATCAAGTATTGTTCTGTGACGCTGTTGGTTTAGGTCAAACTCGGTTGCCTGGAATCCGCACAAGATGCTTGGAGCGCCGTTACAATGTTCCCTGTTTCTGGTCAAAGGTGAACAAGCATTGCACAAAGCGAATTGTTACAAGGCATACTATCTCTTCCAACAGGATAAATTTTACGACGTCAGCTGGGATACAGGTGATAAAAGCGTGCAATGCGGTAGAAAGGTAATTACAAGTTATCATCTTTTCAAGATATTATAATATTTAATCTCATAATAAATTAAAGATTTTATTCTTGATATGTATATACATGTATTTAAAAAATTCATCTAAGAGATTACGAAAAAAGATGTCTAAAGTTAAAATATAAATATAAATATTTAGACCACATTTTTTGACCAAAAAATAATCATGATTCTTTATCTATCCGATATGTCTCAAGGTCGATGCAATGAAATTTTGGTTAATGTGGAAAGCTCGAGGCACGATAGGCCTTGGACTACTGGTGGATAATGCAATGCACTGCGTGGAATATTTCTTTAAACAAATTCAAAAAACTCCTGGCTTCCGGTTGGTGCAGTCCAATTATCAATTGTGCACCATTTGCTTCTGGTAAGCAATTTTACATAATTATTACGAAATTCGCAATCATGATGTTACGATGAATTTCATTTCAGGTATATACCTTCGAAGATGCTTGGTCAGCCAGAAACTTCAAATTGGTGGAAGCAGCTGTACAATACAACAATTGAGATAAAGAAACGTCTGACTTTGCGTGGATCTGTCATGATCGGTTATACACCTTTACTGCATAGGCAGGAATGTGGCAATTTCTTTCGTATGGTCGTGACTTGTCAACCACCGCCCACGGAATCATCCATGGATTTCGTTATTAAAGAGATTCAAGAAGTTGCGTTAAAATTAGATGAAGAATCATCGTCTTAATCTCTTCTAATCATGAGCTTCATATCAATGAAATATTAAAAATTCATTTCTCTCATTGAGAATATAGGAATATTTATTCAGTATTACTTTCTAAATATTAATTTCTAAAAACTGTTAAAAAGGAGAATATTTATTTATTGCAAATGAATAAATGCATCGCATACAGTACTAATTAATCGCATATACACGTGACCTTGATAACGATACTTTATCTTATACAGCATCAAACGTTATGTCAAAAATTTCTATATCTTTTGTATATTATCTTACATTCTTTTCATAGCATTATATAATTATCTCGTATGTAGGACATAATTAACGCGCGATCAAAAACTTTTAATTTAGCATCCTGGAAGACATTCTTCTAAGTTCTAAATAAAAAATTTTGTTCATCGAGGCAGAGGTAAATTAATCTAATGGTCGCATGCATACACGCGACTCAATGTGAGCCAATATAAACGCAATCGTCGCGCAACGTATGTGTTTATCGTTACACATATATTATACACGCATATGATGTACGCATATTTGTTCCATCATCATAAAGCTATGTTTAAGAAGATGCATTTTATATACAACTCCGTATCATGGCACTACATTATTCGAATAAAATATTCAATAGCTTTCCTAAATTAAAACATAAAAGACAAACTTTCTTTTTTTCAAGACGAATATAATACATTTTGTATTTATACAACTTTCAATCAATCGATTCTTAATAAACTAATCATCTGTGTAATCGCATATACGTATCGTAGTGTTATAGACACGTTTCCCTGTTTTCCTTTCTCTTGTAAAAATAATCTTACATTATATATAAAGTATATTATCTATGAATATTCACATTGAGATGAAGGATCATGAAACTTTATACAAATGAATAAAAAAAATGCCCAGGCATGAGCAAAATTATTTCTCGATTTCGTCCGTTTGCATTCTTTATCTCTCTTCTTTTGGGAAAGAATACATATATACAAAAATAAAAATAAACTCTTATAAAATCTCTCGAAACAATGATTTTCTCTGCGAGTTATCCTTCGGAAGTTATTGCGTTGTTCCGGAAACGATGCATCGCAAAAAATGCCACTCGAGTATGAAATATACTTATCGGTCCTTTAAAACGTGGCAATTGCAAAAAAAAAACATCATCATGTTCGTACCGAAATATGTTTCAAATTTCTGATTTTCAATATAAAAAAATCTCAAATTTGCGCCGTCAATCGTAGTATTGTCATTAATTATCGAAAGCGGCGGAAAACATATATCACTAACATTAGCACTAAAAAAACATAGTCTTGCAGATAGGCGCTCCTTTGATCGCCTTAGTTTAATTAAGTAGATACACTCTTCCTGTAACGCGGAAGTCCTCGGATCACACATGCGTCACTTTAATATCGATCAAACGTTTATCGATCGATAAGATTTACATCAGCTGCCAAATGCGTGGAATGAATTAACATTCGGGGGTCAGCAACATTACATATGATTCACCTCCACGAAGATCACACGCGATCGGAAAAATCAGAGTACAAATGAAACAATGCACTGTTCGCACGACTCCATGCGCATGACTCGTTTAGTAGTTAGTAGTATTTGTCCTGGTCGAGATCAGCACGAATATGTTGCTGACCGTGACTGTTACGTTTCAGAGTGGCGGATTCATAATCAAGACTCTTCGGATATAGCTTAGGACTACCGAGACCGTTAACGTTGGGATTATTTTTACCGCGTAGAGTTCCGTTTCCGTTAGTACTGCCCGAAAAGCTAGGCTGTCGCTTTGCATTTACCTGTAATTAGCTCTTTTCAAGTATCTGTGTCAAGAACATACTCAAGTATCCAACTCTTTCGAGTTTCTTACCTCTTTCAACGGTACGGTGACGTAAGGATTTTGTTTACTGATATAATGTGGATTCCCTGACATACGCGGTTTGCGTCGTTTCAAGTAAAAGAAGCACAGAATTGCGGTTAATGCCAAGCCAATGACAAAACCGCTTATGCAGCTGCCCACCAATGCACCCACTGTCATACCCGAGCTCTCCACGCTCGAAGGCAAGGCATTTACATCTGGAAAAACATATGCAACACGTTCAATAATCCTTCAAACAAACACTTTAAAACTTATCTTAACTGCGCATTCCAACAACGCATTCTCACCGTTGTCCATGCAATCCGCAAGGCAATCGCGTGTCTCGCGGGTTGTCCCTTCGCACAGGCCGGGTCCCTGCAGTAGGCATGTTCGTTTCCGATGTTGTTGATGATCGCCGTCGCACGGGGTCCAACGCGACCACGTGTCCCAACCGGCTAGCGATTCGCAACTGGCCATCTCGCAAGTCTCCCTAACTAATCTAGGACCGCTGCAGCTCTCTGGACCGAGACACTCTCTCGTCCTAGTACGTACGCCGACACCGCAGGTCGTTGAGCACTCGGACCACTCCGTCCAACATGACCATTGTCCCTCTGCTGTATTGCTATCGCCGGGATTCACGCGGCACGGATGCGAGTTACAGACTCTACTCTGTGCAGAAAGACCACCTTCGCATGGTGGCGACTCGCATTGCCTCACCTATACAAACGTGGCATTCGTTTTCACATTTGAATATAACAACAGATGGTTTTGTAGATTTGACATTTTATACATTTGATATTTTTTTTTAATAATCTATAATATTTAATTTTAACAATTTTTTTTTATTTAGCTGAAGACATGAATCAAGCAGTTTTACAAAATTCACTACTATATGTTAGAAGACATCAATAAAACTACGACAAATACTTACTCTATGTTGGGTACCTCGCCCGCAAGGACGATCGCATGAACCCCAAGAAGACCATTCACCCCAGCCGCTCTCATTGATGGATTCTGCGTCTTTCCCTCTCTGACAAGATCCATCATTTCTACAATACCTTTCCTCCTCCTTGGCGAGCTGCACTCGCACACTTGACGGATCATCCGTCTGTGCGCGGCAGCTGAATCGAAAACGTTTCTCCAGATAACCCGTACTGCTACTTTGTAAACTGGCATTCACTGCCAACCAAGGGGTCCATCCAGAATATCGTCTTGTCTCAGCACATTCATGAGTATTACATTCCTCAACCTAAAAAAAATTCACTTTTGTCAAGCAATTTCTGTCTGATATAAAAAAAATCTACATTAGCGAATAAAGAAATATTTTTTTCACGAAATTCAAACACTTGCCTGAAAATCGCATCCAAGACATTCAACGCCACCCTTCTTCGGCGACGGATTATCGCAGGTTCTCTTTCTAATACGTATTCCTATAAAACATGAATTGTTAATTTTATAAACACTCATGTTATAGAAAAGTAACTATTGCTTCCATATTATACAAATATCTAGAATACATCAAGGAATTTTTAATTCTTCAAAATATTTCATTAAGAATTTCTTAGATTTTTATATTGTATAGATATTATTATGTAAAATGATGTTATCGATGCTGCTATTAGATACTCACCACCATTACACGGTCGCGAACACGCGTGCCAGGGGCCCCAGGTCGACCACTGTCCGTTCTGAGGCGGCGGAGTGATTTTGGCGGGGACAGGACAAGGCGGCAGATCGATGCACACGATATCGTCGTGATCGTGACCGACGCAAACGCGCCCGCCGAACGCAGGAGCCGGATTCGTGCAGGTTCGCCGGCGAGTTTTCATCGCAAAACCGCAAGTCTGGGAGCAGGCCGACCAAGCTGACCAGGCGGTCCAGCCGCCGTGAACGGTGCAATTCGTTACTCTGACGCGCGCACCCGTGCAGCTCTCGCCGCCGTGCTGCGGCGGAGGATTGTTGCATTCTCTGGTCTGACATTGGCATGTGTCAATCTTCTGTAGAACAGATTTTAAACGTCATTTTCATCGATAGAGAAAATACTCGTGATTAAAGATAGTACAAATATTTCAAAGTTCCATCCAATTATATCAAACGCCAATAAACTGTCAATATTCGATCTTATTTTTAAACGAGACTAAAGATATCCTCAATGTATCTAATGTATAAATACCAACCTCCGTGTGTTCACTGTGCGAGTGAGAGTGAGCGTGACTGTGTCCGGACGATTGTTCCCCCATGCCATGTTGGCAGGGCGACCAAGAACTCCAAGCGCTCCAGCCTCCGTCGACAGGATCGGTGAGCACTGGGCACTTGGTGACTTCCTGATGCCAATGATTTGCGAGATAATTCTGTTTCGGTGCCTGCGCACATTTCATGAGATGCTCGTTCCATCCACAATACGGCTCCTGGGCATTCAGGCACGCTTGACGGCTCCGATGACGATAACACTGAACGGCAGGTATGCTAAATGGCGGAAGATGATGCGGTTTAAGCAAAGCATTAAAAAAGCGCACATAATATTTATTATATACGCTAAATATAATTAAAGATAAATGTCTCTGTTACTTTTGATAACGCGATTAACAATTCGATTTACGATATCTATATTTACATCAATGTGCACGTAATATCAATCACGGCTCAAAAGAAATACAAAGAGAGTCAAATTTTAATCCTATTACTTGTAAGAAAATAATGTTCATTGTCTTACCGCAAGAGGCCAATTTCCATGCCGACATAGAGACTCTGCGTGTCCTTGAGAAATTGCATCGTCATCGGCGGCGAAGGCAACGGTCCCCAAACCTCGACGATGCATGTTTCCTGCGTTCTCGGCAAAACGGAAATCTTCTTGATCAGCCCGGTCGCCGTGGCGACGTAAAGGACCGTTACGCTCCGGTGAAGCTTGGTCGGCGTCACGTCCACCGCGATGTGGGTGAATCGCTCGAGGGTGGCGGTGTGCAGCGGACCCAGCATCGTGCTCTGGACCGCCTCGTCCATCAACTGGTACCGCTGATTGTCCATGATCTGATGCGGCGCGGTGCTGGACGGGGGGCCGCAGCGTTGTCGATTATGATGCGCGATCGGTCTCCTTTCCCAGGCGGCGCCCGCGTTTTCCTGATACTTGAAAGGCCCGTTAAAACTAGCAGCGATCGCCGACATGTTGTACGCGCAGATTGCAGAGCCTGCGATGCCGTTACTGTGATGGGAGAAAAAAAGAATTCCATTAAAGCCAGTCGTTTCACCGGGAAAGAAATTGCAGCTTCCATATCCGAAAATCATTCCATTGTTAACAAGCGTAAAGAGCGTAATGATAAGCTGCAAATATTAAAAAAATTGTGGACATTAATTGGCGTAAATTTCTACATGCGAATCCTGAAAATGTAACGAACCACATGAATAACAAAAACTGATTTTCAATTCACATTAATTTAAATAATTAAATTTTAATTATTCAATTAAAATTAATCAAGA
Source organism: Cataglyphis albicans (assembly GCA_038406275.1). Classification (NCBI taxonomy): domain Eukaryota; kingdom Metazoa; phylum Arthropoda; class Insecta; order Hymenoptera; family Formicidae; genus Cataglyphis; species Cataglyphis albicans. The sequence goes on along the minus strand of JBCAUJ010000113.1, from coordinate 9,839,286 downwards.
TTGAATGTTAAATCTGCAATTTATAATGAATTCGTAATGCTGACTAAATTTAATCTACAACTTGCGCCAAATAAAAAATAAAATTGTTTCGCGAAATCGCATAATCAATTTGTCATTTACCGTCTCTTGCATCTCCCTGGAGTTTGTGCGCAGACATAAACACAGATGACAATTAATGCGCCTGAAAATTAATCGCATCGCTGAGCGATACTCACATAGGAGTTGCGAAGGTCGCGTAAATGATTCCCTCTTCTGGATGATAAGCCGCGCCTTGGATCTCATCGTAATAGAATGGAAATTCGCCGGGAAGAGAGCAATTCAAACGGGCTTTACTAAAGGTCGTCCATACGTCCTTCATCATAATCTGTCCGCCTCGATCATTCTTGCAAACCCTCGCTATCCTCGAATATATTTTCTGCAATTATAATATACGATCAGTAAATTTCATTTTCTGACAAGATTAAGTACATTATCATCTAATATGAAATGATTTATCTAATGAAAGAGAGAAAGTTCGAAAAAGTCTAATAAAGGTTTAGTAAAATTTTAAGCAATATTTTAAACGTTCTTTCACACTTTTGCGTTGCTCGAGTAGTGTTTAACAAATTAATCTAATCATGTTGAAGCGGAGTTTAATCTCGCGCTTGTGCGATCATCATGATCAAGATACGATCGCGCGAGCGGATGCGAAATATTTTATTAAAGCTATCCCCTAGGCAGCAATTTGAGCGGCGATAGGTTGAGAAAATGATAAACATCGCGCGAACTAAGATCACGATTGCCGGAGATGATATTTTTCTGCCGCGCGAGAGAAAAACCCGCGACGCGACGCTCGTTTCGACAAACACCGTAAGCTAATTATATACGCCTGACGCAAGTCAGAGAAGACGAGATCGCTAATCGCGCGCGAGAGAAGCAACTCCTCGCGTGTCTCGGAATGATGGAAAACACGTCATGCCGGATTTGCTCTTTGTACGGAATCGATCTTACCTTGCCACAGTTGATGTACTCCACGGCGGATTCGCGAAATAGAAAGTACACGTGATCCTCCGTCTCGAAGCTGCCGACGAACTGCGGGTCATTCAGCCACCTAAAAGGAAAGCGCCAGTTTAAGAGAAACCATGATCCCCTGGCACGATAAATATCGCGCGGTAAATAAGACGAAACAATCTTGCAACATAGTGTATAATTTGGTCTCTCATTTATTTTTTAACAATCTTGGTGGAATATTTATTAAGACACAAGGTGAAACAACAGATTTATATGACAGTTGGTAACGAGCATCAAGATCGCATTTCTTTTTATATAAAACCTACTTGGAATCATATTGTCGTGTCCTGAGGTTTGGTGATGCCAGTGTTCTATAGATCGCAGGATCAGCTCCGGAGAAGTCGGTGGATGCGCCGGCGAAGAGACCGCCCGAAGGACCCCTCGAGAGAAGCGCCGTGACATTTGCATGCGGTGAATACGGACACATGGCCACGCCCGACATCTCGCTGGTCACGCTCGTTATATTCTCGATCTGCGGTCATAATTGCTACCGTATAGTAACTATACGCCCGCAACATCCGTTACGAGGTCCGTATCGAGCATAATGTCGAGCTTAATGACGATAGGTAATTTGATTTTATTGATGTCGTCCAATGGACAGCCGCGACAATCCGTGGCACAAGCAAGGCAAAAGAGGGAAAAAAAATAACAGAGCTCTTTATGTTACGGACGAGATGCCATTCGTCTGAATCCGATCGGACGGATTCCTTTCGAGGACGTACCTCTCGCCACGCGCACCACGGACTGAAGGCGTAAGTGCCGCAGGTGAAGAGGCTCTTGCCGTTGCTGAGGAGCACCTTGACGTAATTATGACAATCCTCGACGCTCTGGCCCTTATTCTGACAGGTGTTGACCTTGTCCTCCGGCGCGGACCACGTGGCCTGCTCCAAGTCCGTAAGCGACGTCAGCGTCAAGCGATACAAATTATCTCTGAAAAGACACACTTTATTTACATCTCCATCATCGCGTGCTCTCCGCGTGTTGTTAACCGCGTTCCATTCGCAAAGGTAGACGCTCTTAAACCATTAAAAGCCCACTGACGCCGTCAATGTCTCCGCTTGTCACTTTTGCGACACTTTTCGTAGCAACATCTGTCAAAATCGTGTAGCGGACACTTGTCAGTCAATAATTTTTACGATTGAACAAAATAAATCAACTCCTATCTAAAATCGGAAATGCAGTTTCTCAGAAAAAAAAAGAAATCGTTAGTGGACCTCCATAAAAGGCTCTCGTGACCTGGACTCAACTTTCGCAACCTTGGATGGATTTTAAAATCTTACTAGATCGCCTCATTGTAAATCACGTAGCGGCCGATAATGAGGAATGTTGTTGGCAATACATCACGATGCGTATCTCAATTTTAAATCGTGGAAGAATAACTGTGGTGAGTGACAGTGACGACGGCGGCGATTTCCCTCGCGTAGAAGCGACGCGCATCATCGTATTCAATGGATGATCAGCTCGCCGCAGAATAACGATGGCTCTCTCTCTCTCTCTCCGAGAGATATCTATGCGCGAGATACGCTTCGCGATTCCCGATGCCGACTATATTCATGAAATTCTCAAGCGATGGCACGCTTGATTGCGCCACTCCAATTATATCCGCTAATAAACACGTATCGCGCGCATCGTATTCCGCATCTAAATGAGGGCATTTACAGGCAATACCGATGCTCACGCGATATTGCTTATCACAGTAATACGATTCGTGAGAGAAAAATTTCTAATCCTTTACTCTCTTAAATGCATCGCAGTTTTTTTTTCGATATCGATCAGTGTAGATAGATTAAATATTTTAAACAATCAAGATATAAGTAATTAGATTAATGAAATAAATGAAAAATTATTTCTTTTCATCTAGCTTTTATCGCTTAAGTATTTGCGGAGTAGAAAATTGTATAGATATAGATATATATCATATCAATGTTATTTCTCTTTCAAATAAACTTAACGTTAAATCTTTAAAATTTAGAAATTTAATAGAGAAATCCTTTATATATTAAATTCGATTTCTTCACATTTCCTCTTCCTCCTTTTTGTTTAACATAAAATATAAAATATCTTTATAAGCATTAAATTTTTTTTTAAACATTTAAGATTAAACACATTTAAAACGAATAAAACAGAAAGCTGGGTTAATAATTTATAGATCAAGACATCCTTTGCAGAGAATTGATCTGAGAGAGAAAGATGCATTTCACGCGAAAGATGTGCGCGACTACCTTACGCGGAATACGACCGTTCATGAAAGGTGAGGTGACGTGGAGGTGAGATGCTCGGTAGACAAAAAAAAAAAAAAAAAAAAAAGATGCCGGAGGAGCGCTTCGTTCGTCCTCCGTGTATTCACTTCGCGGGGTGTTACGCAGCACGGCTCGCGGCCGATCTCGTCGAGGTACTCGCATGAGACACTCGTGGCAGTCACGGAGGCGTACTCGGGTTTGACAGCGACTTCGAGGAGCCCTCGAAAACTCCTCGGACGACATTCCACGGCAGCCCACTTGACTCAGATGCGACTCGTATACTCACGCATACGTTCGCGAGTGCGTACGCCGGTGCTTCGCCGTCGAGTACGCGGGATCGAGAGATCGCTCCGAACACGGTTCGTGTAATCGATAGATTAAACTTTTCCTACGTAAAGTCAGATTCAATCCAATCGAGAAGCTCTGAATAAATTTCGACAGATATAGAACTTTTTTTCCTTCCAAGTTTCCTTGGAAAATTTTTTTTATATGTAAAATACTATTTAAAAATTAATTTATTCACAAATATTTAAAAACACGAGTTATATTAAAAAAAAAATTATTACTAAAATTATTACTTTATCAACATGATGCAATTTTCATTTAGCGCGTGTATGTATATGTAAAGTAGCAAACCCGGAAGACAACGGCAGTGTCGATCGCCTCGAGCAAACCTCGTTAAATAAATTATTATCGATTTATAAACGATCGCAAAGATGTGGTTCATGTGGAATTGTCTTCCTATCTCTTTTCAAAGCGAGGAAAACAACGACAGGATCGCAACAGGAAGTATAGTATAAATTATCCATGCATATAACACAATACTCGCCCGTATTCCTCTAAGTAGCCACTCTGTCTTTTTCTCCACTTCGGTGACGATCGCGATTTATGTAAATGAAAGTAGTACGCGATCATGGCGGCAATTCTGCCCGTTGGTTTACAATGGAAAAAAATAAACGCTCAAAATCGAAAAGAACTGTCATCGCGTGTAAATAATAAAATATTAACGATTAATTTCGGATTAATTACAGAGTGTATTATTAAAATTAAAATAGAAAACTTGCTAACTTTAAATATTTTAATTTTTATATATATTATAAAAAAATTAATTTATTATATATATATATTAATTTTTCCCATAATTGTAATATAATTTAAATTGGAAGCTGTAATTTAATTAAAAGCTTTTAGTGAATTATATTGATTTTAATTTATTTGACAGATAAAAATTCGGCTGCTGTACAGATACATAAAATCGCTCTCGACTCCAACAACCTTTCCAACATTCCAATTTACAATCGTCATTCTTCAAGGGACACCGCTTTCATACACACATATATCGTCAATCGGAAATACAAATGCTCGAGTATTTCTTCATTGGACATGTCGATAATTACACACTCAATATTCCGCACAGACCTTTTGTCAAATCAATGAACTTAATTTATTCATGATTATCGCGTCGCAGTTTGCAATCTATCGTGCCTTAGCTCCGATATACATGCCTAACACTCGTCTGTCGTGTTGTATTTTGTTCGATGCTCCGGGTCACGTTTCGCGCCATTCATTAGACTTCTCTATCAATCCCATTCAACCGCTTGATCAATATTCTCGATCTGAGACAGCACTAGCAAGATGCTCTAATAGAGAGTGCCCCGACACTTCCTTTCACCCAGAGATTCCCCGAGAATGTAATTTAACAACGATACGTTTATCAGTATCTAATATTTAAATAATTCTTGCGCGATAAATATTAAAATTAAAATATCAAAATTTCTCACTCAAAAACAAGAATAAAAAAAAAACAGTTATCTAATAATTGTTGTTATAACTCTGTGTTGTTTATTTAAATCTTGATTTCTGATAATCTTCTGAAAATTTTCGATAACATTTCATCAACCTATATTTTCCCGCAAAGCACGGAGGGCACCCTGTATAACGATTTATATTCCGCGAAACCTTTTTTTCCCCTCGCACCGGCTGCGGCTGTTCGAGAGAGCGACCCGGGAACCCGCAACGAAGCATAAACGGCGCCTACGTGGGCGCCCGCGTCGCGGCACCGCGTGATACCTGGAGCAGGTAATTATTATTTAAGTGGAGTACAAGCGCAGGCTGGGCGACGGTTGTGCATGCCAATTAATAAGCCGGCACCGTCGCTCTATCTATGTATATCTCGGCAATCTACGTGAGAGGCAAAATCACGTAATACTCGTGGACTAGGGCACTCCCGCCGAAGGGATATCGCTGTTTCTCATTCGCGTCTTTGGCGACACCACAAGGCCGTCTCGTCGGGCGCGGCACGAGAATGAATTATGTCGCGCGAAAAAAGAAGCCGGGGTCTCTTTCCGAGTCTTCGAACGAGGGGGATTGCATATCGCGTTGTTCCGCATGGAACGAAGTCAAATGTCCACGAATATAAAATCGCGGTCTTCGGATCGGTAGATGCAATTAGTTTGGATGACAAAAGCGTTTTTTTTTTTTTTTTTTTTTTTTTGTCATCGTCAAGTGCCAGAGAAGAGCAGTATCGCTTTCTCATCCCACGCATTCGCGTAATTTTTGAAATGATCCTTTTTATAAAAGAAATCTCTTTAATGAAATTTTTTTCAGCACTTCACTATTGTTCTTTTCTTTTTTTTCTTATCAAAGATATACGGTGGACCGCAATCAATTTTGTATTACACTGCTATATCACGTACAACGGGATTCGCACGGACCCAATTTTACGGTAACGGTGCGGTTGGATATCGCATCGAGTTTTACGGGCGTCAATCAACGTCTCTCATATTTTCTTGTTAGAACATGGGATCTCGCGTGCGAAGTAGGCGGGTAGTAAAGCGAACCGATGTTACTGTCGCCGTATGACACGTTGAGACACCTTGATCGCGAGAAACGTAAACGAGATACAAGCTGGTATTGTCATACGCATCGTTTATTCCGAGTGGCGCACGACTGGTTTCGCAATATGACTGTATTTAAATAGGAAAGCAGGTATATATAAATAATCTTCATATATCTACCTCGACAAGATCGGCAAAGCTCTCGACCTATACCACTTTCAAGATAAATGACTCGTATATCAACTGACGTGTGAAATATAACGATGATATATACATATAATAAAAAATATAATGTATAAATCATGTTTCCTTCGTCAAAAAGAAAAGCAACGGAAATGAATAAGAATAATTAAAATAAATATAAAATTGAGATTCTTCGTAACATCTTTGCTTTGACACTAAAAAAAGAAAGATATCGCAAAAACTTATATTACACTAAAACAATTTATTACGCTGAAAAAATTTATAAAAATCCAAAATCTAAACATTTTTCCTTCGATAGAAATGCGGCTCTGCTTCTCATTAAAATTCCTCGCACTTTCATACCTTCCGTTCACGATCTCTCGGAATAGTTTTGTTATCGTTCTAATCCCACGGATAAGCCTAAATGAGCCGTGAACGTAAGTAGGTAGGTATGCTCCGTATGTTGTTTATTGGCCACATTGAAACAGATTACTTCCTGCTCAGTGGACAAATACTTCTTCGACCCTCTCTCTCTCTCTCTCTCTCTCCTCTCGTCGCGTAGACGAGAGCGACGATGATCGTGCCATTGTGCCATCTGTGCGCGACCGTAATTCGCGCCTTGAGAAAATTATGGGACGAGGGAGAGAAAGAAGCCAGTTGCAGTTGTTCGTTTCATAATAATCGACTGATTATGCGATGCGACAGCCACGAGGATGGACATGCGCGATGGCTCCTGCAACGATTAACATCGCGAGCACGGTTATCCGATCGATTTTCCACGTGCCCTCGTTTCGCTCCCGTCAATCCTGCGCCCCATTTGAAGCGTCTCTCGCAATATTGAAAGAATCTCATTCTGCTGCAAAATATTCAAATTTATTCGCCGTCAAGCGATTTAAATTAAGTAATAAATGCAGCACACACAGACAACTTTTTATATCACTCAGGCTTTACATCTACTACGTGTATAGCTTCATAAATCAATAAAAGTCGTAATGAACGCTATATAAAATATAAGTATGATGATACACAAGTATTTAATGTATAAATAATTTAGTTATCCCGTAATTAATGCAAATTTTATAAGCAGATTAGACACACGATGGCAGTATTTTATTATTATTATTATTTCATATATTTATACATTAATACATTTATATTAATTGGCGTTGTATTTTGCATTAATTGTTAAAGAGCTACTTAATCACGGCGAATCGGAATTGGCTTAATATAATTTATGTACTTTCTAACATGTGTACGTGTACGCGGTAACACAAGGATACTGCCTGTCAATAAATCGCAACTCGATTCGAGGAAATGCTAATTGCCGCGTATAACACCATCGCGATAAAATCGTCCCGCGAAATATCCGCAAGTGCCAGGAAATATTGCGCGATAAGTAACTGGATAATAAAGCGGTTTCCACTTTTAGCTCATAAAATATCGAAGCAATCCGAGACCGCCTAGTATAATGTCAACCATCTCTCCGATAGAATAATTTCAGCCGTGACACTTAATTTACATTACAATCTGTGGTTAATTAAAACGAGATACTTTCACCCGTTTCATCAATGTTCCCGAAGCCATTGAGAAAATCGATAAAATAGACGCGCACCCCCCCCCCCCCCTCCCCGCCTCCTCCCTCGCGACGAAGGAATGAAACTTTATCCGCCTTCTGAAGATGAGATCTATAAAGGAGAAAAAACAGTTTTCATCTTGATTTATTTTACGCGTGATATCAGATATCGAATAATTGCTCATACGCAATGATCGTCAATCAACAGTAATTGAGTTATACACAATCTAGAAAAATTATGATCAAGAATATAATAAAGCGAATAAATTAATTATTAGAAAAAAAATTATAGGAGACGATAAAACATATGTAAAATTCGTTTTGATAAATATATTAAATTTTAAATTTTTTATCCGTACTATTACATTAAATGTTAAAATTTTGATCAAGATAGAAAGACTTATCATCGGAAATTGGTAAGATTACCTCAAGTTCTGATTAAGTTCAAGTATCAACTGATCGCCAAGTTTTTTCGATGAAAAGTTCTCGCATTCAAGTTTTTTCGAGATTACGAAGTTGGGCTAAGTAAGCTTACGTTGGATATGGCTCATGGCATACGCCAGGAAGAATGACACCAGGGTGGAACATCCTACGGAATTTCTGCAAGTTTTTCCGTGACGCGCCGCGAAGAATGCGAAATCGCGATCGCGGCGCGGAGTTAACTAATGTTCGACGAAAGAGATTACGTACGGGCGATACATCACCGTAGAAATATCGTCCGAGGGGGAACTAGAAAGGCAAACCGACTAGCAGCGATAAATATAATTATTTACAATGGGCCAGATGCCTGTGTCGCGCGCGTCCTCGCATAAACCTCTTTTTATCGCGCGATACGGAAAAGGTTGCCCTCGAGACGACCACCAACCCAGGATACGGTCGCCAATCCATCGATACGCCTCTCTATTACCTGTCAGCGTCCGAGAGAGCGCTCGATAAGCTTCGGGACTCGCAATGACGTCACGATTTGGCGCATACGGGAATTAAGTAGGAATGCAAATCGTGGCGCCGAGCGAGCGAGCGAGTGATAGGAGCGAGTGCACGCATGCACGCGCTCAGTATGCACTTATGGAAAGCGCGATTGTGAGGGGTGCCGGAGGGAATGAGCTCTGGAAACATGCGCAGCCACAACGGCAAGTGAATGGGATTGAAGAGGGCGAATCGAATTTTAAATTTCAGACACGCGCTGAATAACTTCTATTCGTCCTAATCTTTTTTAAATAAATGTATTTTCTTTTATGTAAATGTATAATATTCTGATCTTTAATGTAATCTCTTTATTACATTTAATTCCATTTATTTTCCAATTAATAGAAGCTGATCCTCCCCCTCCCGCCTTCCCCCCTAACATCATCGTGCCTCTCAATTTTCTGACGTTTGCGTTAATTAATGTCAAAGTCGATTTGCATTTTTTTTTTCATAACGACACAATCCTCGAATGCACTTCGATGCAATATCTCGATGGATCGGGAAAAACCGTGGGCCGCATTGCGGCCCACAGATACACATGCCGCCAGGCCCCGTGCCTGAGATAAGAACACGATATTCTCTTTGATTCTATCGAGTGAACGTGAATTTCAGCCGCGAAATCGGGCTGGCGTTATCAGTGATACCCATGAGTGGTTTACCGCGCCTGTAGGATCCTCGCTCTGCGATCGTATGGATAAAATTTCGTTAAATATTCGGCACCATATATTATAATGCTAAAAAGTAAAAATATATTTTACAAATATATAGGGACATTTAATCACATACAAGATTAGAAGATCAAGATTATATTTATGCCGAGAAAATAATTTAAGTGGAACTCAAGGATGTACTTATATAATTGATAATTAAAAATTACACATTGATGATATTATATTGGATATAATATTTTATAAATATTGCAGACAAGAATTGCAACAAAAAATCATAGAGTGTATAACGAAAAATTTCATGGTATTATTAAGGTTTTCATGATTTTGCTCTTGATGAAAAGTGGATTTGTAGCCCTCTTCCATTATCCACGATCTTATGAAAGCCTCAGAGAGAGTAATGAGTGGTATAATATTAACCTGCCCTCGTTCTTACGCACAAGTCCGTTCTCTTTAACTCGAAGGACAAGTACAAAATTGGATGTCCGACTCGACTCGACTCGCTCTCGGCACCGGGTCTCTCGGAGGACACCGGATAATCCCAGCACCGATATCGCAGACGTTCAATATTTGCTAAAGATCCGCAGACAGGTCATGCCTCCTTCCCCCTCTCCCCTTTCTCCTCTTCATCACTCCTCTCGCGAAGGAGTTAACAACAGCATCTACGAGGCGAGATCTCTCGCGATGCGAGACACGTCGAGGGCATCGAGAGTGCGACGAGTTTCTTCGGCGGATCGTGACGCGTCGCAGCGACCATACGTATACACATCGCGTGGAATAATAAATTCTATCGCCGTTTAGACACGAGTCGACGGAGAGAGAAAGAGAAAGAGAGAGAGAGAGAGAGAGAGATCATCGCTCGTGATCCCGAATCGGAATCTGTGATTTCGCCGCGCGGCGTGTAAACGTGAACGGCGTCGGCAATGAGACCCGTCGTTATCCGTCCTCTGTACCCTCGGCCCTCTCTCTCTCTCTCTCTCTCCGTTACCGCTCATTCGACGCAGAATATACGAGCGCTGAGCGATCGTTTTTCCCCAGCAAGAAAAAGCGGGCGTATCTCTCGGAGATAAAGAACGGAACGTCTTCCTATGCGCTCGTGAATTGCTCCGGGCCCCCCCCCCCCTCTCTATTCCGAAAACATAGCGCGGAAGAAGCTAAATGAGACGAAATCCCGTACCGCTTTAATGAGACGATTAACTTTCAAACGCGAACGTAGACTTTTTATTGAAAGAGATCGGATCTTTCAATAATAAAATTCTCTTCTTTTCGAGTAGTATTTCTTCTTAATTAACGAGAGAATAATTAAACTCGGTATGCCATTTCACAAATCGGTCTTGAGGGAAAGAGTTGTAGAAAAATAAATATTATGTTCCTTAAAATTATAAAATAATTAAAAATAATATGTATAAAAATTAATTAATTCTATTATAATAAAAACAAGATACTTTATTTTACTAAAAAGAGTATAGCTTACTATCTCACTCAAGTTTATGAAAAACGCTTTTTTATTTAAAGAACGAGACTTATAGTCACTCTTATATTTATAACATATTTGATTCTGTAAAGGCGCAAACGCTCTATCGCGGAAAAAACGTTATAAAATTATAAATATTAGCAACGAGAATATCGCAGATGCGCTGGAAAAAAAAAAAGTATCTGTTTGGAAACATCACTCTATGTTTTCTTCGGCGGCAGAATCGACTCATGAGGAAGCTAGGGGCTCATCTATTATGGATCAAAGGTGGTTTAAGTGAATACTTTTACTTTACACAGGTGAATAGCCTTTTACCCTCGCGGAAACTATATCTCGCTGCGGCTGCAGCGCTGCAGTCTATATATATATATATAACACATCACTCAATAAGTCCCCGGTCTGACACATTATGGCAACAT
>JBCAUJ010000113.1:9712745-9810946 GCA_038406275.1 Cataglyphis albicans | reverse complement strand
TCTCTCTCTCTCTTTCTCTCTCTCTCTCTCTCTCTCTCTCTCTCTCTCTCTCTCTTTCTCTCTCTCTCTCTCTCTCTTTTTTTTTTGCTTTCTTTATTCAACGTGCCGCTACGCATTGCGTGATGTTGCTCTCGGTGGCCGCTCCCCTTCTTTCCTCCCGTGCTTCTTCGCCTTCCTTCATATTCTGAAGATGCGTGACGCTAATGGACGCCTTTCAAGGAGCCCGCGTCACCCGCGCGTTCGCGGTTCGCGAGAAATTATTTCTCCCGCCGTGATCTTTTCACTTTAACTCTGAGACGCGTAAAGTTGAAGTCCTTCTCCACGGCAAAAACGAGAGAGATTTCCGCTATGTGGGAAAGCTTTATCCTTATCGCGCCTCTCGCCGCGCGATCCGCATTAATCCTCCCGTCACGGCATGCTCGTAAACGCTTTTCGGTGTTCACGACACTCATCCTCGGTCGCGGAGATACGATGACACGCAAGGTTGATTCGCCGTCTGCGAGTCTACCGGCTGACGCCCGCATATCGTTATCATTATTCTAGAAAAAGAGAGAGAGAGAGAGAGAAAATGTGTAAATGGACGTTAAAATTATGTTCCGAAAAAAGAATTTAATGAATGAGGTTGCGACACACTTCTCCGTCATAAATCCTGAAAAATTTTCGTTATTCTGACAGTTCGTGACGGTAATGGGCGCTTTTACGGTCATATGTTCTCGGTGGGACTCGACGCGGTCAAGGGTTCTCTATATAATTCTCGGGATTAAACCGCGGAATGTTTCTTGTCCGCGTGCAAATCGCCAGAAGCGGTAAAGGTCTCCGCTACGGAGAGCGTATCGATCGGTCTTCCAGCTTTATGTTTTTTCTACGCTAATCTCCTCCAAAGGCGGATCAAATCGCGGATCTCCTCGATCTTAATTTCGCGGCTTAACAAGACAGAATCCTGCGGAATCGTAAATCTTATCACAAACAGGTTGCGAGTTCGTCTATTCGAAGAGATTTTATCAAGAGGCTACTGATTGAAGGAAGCGAGTAGAGAAGCGAAGAGATCGAGATATGAAAGCGATTAGAGAATCGACACATTATTAATCTTCGATTAGTTCTTCAAAAAAAAAAAATAAAAATAAAAAAATAAATAAATAAACAATTTTTCTCTTACAATATTAAATCCTCGACTAAATCCTCATCGATCGATTAGACTATCTGCGCTTGCAATCCTGCGATAATTGGCGTTCCATGGAGTTCCTTTCACAATTCGATTGAAGCGCCGCGAGGAGAGTTTCTAATGGTCGTTTCTACATCGACTCGGATACAGCATTCCATTCTGTCATTCGAGTCCTTGCATAGGATACGAGGATACGATATGCAAGGACGATACCTCGTCGATGCATTGTTCACGGATATATCGCTTTTCGTTCCACTGATCGCGAAGGATTCTCGCTCCGCGCATCCCGCTTTGAAAACCCAGACGTTTCTGAGATACGAATCGGCGCTTTTCAATCAATAATTCGTTCATGAATTTAATGATTTGTTAATAGCCTCGACATGTAATCGAGTTTCGACTCTCCATAATCACGTATAAATATTTCTCCGCGAAACATCTACCTTTCGATTATTCGCAGTTATAAATAAAAAATTTCCGTCTAACAATTCGATAAAATAAACGAAAAATCGAGGTGGCATACCAAGCATATTATTTCAAGAGTGCTACAGAAAGTAAAGAGTCATAACCGTCTCTTACGAGCATAAAAAAAAAATAAATAAATAAATAAATAAAAAGATAAATTCTAAAAAAAAAAAAAAAAAAAAATTTATTCCACTAACAAGTACCTCGCTTAAAATGCTGGACTTCTAAAATTGTTCGTCGATTAAAACGCGCTTTTATTCCCCGCAGCTCCGAATTTTTAATATCTTTAAATCATGGACGATGTATTTTGAATATAAAAATCGCCACATTAGACGCGACAGACGAAAGGCAAGTATGGGATGCGGAGTCTGCCAGAAATCGCGGGGTTCTTCGACCTCTCTTTGCGTGCGCTCTCAAAGAATGCATCGCACGTACGCGGCTCCTTTACTAGAAAACCGCCGGTTGCCAGCAAGCTCGTAACCGGACCATTCGATACCCCGTTGTTTTACTCACGTGGAAAACAAGGCGTCACGACGGTGGGCAAGTATCGGAACGGAGGGAGCGCGCGTTTTTCTTCAGGAGACGCAAAAGGAAGCTCGTCATCCGTGGTTTCCATAAATGTAGAAATCATGCGTATGATATACGCGTGGACTCTCGTGCCCCCCCCCCCTCCCCCTCCACGTTATCATAGTTCCTATATGCTATGTTATGCGAGGAAAAAAAAAAAAAAAAAAAAAAAAAAGAAAAAAAAAGATAGCGCCAGTGACGTTTATCAAGACGCATTGAAGGTTCGCTAATTGCGAATTAACACTGGGGTGAGGAAATAATTAGCGTCACAACATTCGCGACTAATCGGAAATTTTTCACGCCCGACCTTTGATCTAGATTAGAATATATTTTATGTCGCGTTATTATAACGTGTCACATGAAATTTAGTATAATTACAAATTAATATACAAGCCGGAGATTTATTAGCATTTATATACGCGCGGATATATCTACAGCCGCTCGCAAATTTGCCGCCTTATCTGCCTAGGCAATCCACTCAGCGTGAAAAACGAACATACTTAACGCGTTTCAGCTCACTCTGTCGAGCAGACCAGCTGAGAACCAGATTACGCACGGCGATTAATTAAGTGGCATAATTGGTTACAGCATAGTCAGCCGCTTCAAAGTTTGCGACGCCTCTAACATCCGTTGTCGAACTTTGAAGATAAAAGACGGTTGCTAAAGTACGATTAAGTATTTGACTAATTTTTCACTATCAATAATGTAAATCTCTTTAATTGATTTCTTCTTTCTAATATTATCAACTCCATATTTCCTCAAAAAATTATATTATTAGAATTAAATTTATATAAAATATTATTTAAAATAATTTTAACAAAATTTTTTTTAAACAAAAATTGATAAATTCGATTGTATAGTATTTCACAAGAGAAATATCTATAATATTTGTTTTATGTAATATTCAAACCCGGATAATAAAATGCAGTTTTTAACGCAATTTTCGTTTTTGATAAAAATCATAAAAATTATTCCAGATCGTAAAAATAATTGATTTATTCTGCGAGCGAGATTCTATCGACTTTCTACTGTAATTATAGCAAGAGACGTTTCTCAATAATTTAAAAACATCGATAAATATTAAGGTAGCCCGCGCGTAATATCGTAGCAGGTTATTTGCAGCGACGGAGAATTCGCGATGGAAAGAAAAATCACTGCTCGCTAGGCGCCACTTCGTATGCAAAATTTGAATATAAATATAGCGTTGACATTCTCTCTCTGCGCACGAGTCGATATTGATCGGAAATTGATCCAAAGATAGATCGCGGCTGGCTGAAAATAGCTCAGAGATTTATGCGCGTGGTAATAAAGCACAATCTCTCTACTGGTTTACGCCCGACGCACGCAGATTGGCAGATAAATGCCGAAGTTGTCGGCAGTACACGCCGGTTCTCCTGGGAAAGCGTGATGAATGTGTTTATGCGTAACGAGTAGATTATTTTTTTTAAACGAGCGCGCTTGTTCATTAGCGACGTTGAGCACGTTATGCCACTGAAACTAAGAATCTCGGGATATTATTCCTCGTTGATCGATCTCGCGATTGCCAAATCGCGAAAAGTCGTTGTAATTATTTACGAAGTATAAGAAATTGACAGGTCAACATGTATCGCGATGATCAGTTATCGGATCGATCGATTAAGCGACACGCGAGATTACCAAGAGATAAAAGACTGTAGTCAGTCGCAAAAGGCTTTATACTCGTCATCGACAGCGAGTCGTTTATGGAGAGAAAGCGATGAAAAATAGCGAGAAAAAAATATGAACATCGTCTCGCGTCTGCAACCATGTATATACTTGACAAAAAAAAAAAAAAAAAAAAAAAAAAAAAAATAAAGATTATGTATCGTATCTTTTTAGGATTCTTCTTGATATTCTTGTTGTTGACTACATGTAGATATATAACAATTACGATAATAATAAATTATTACATATCGATTGATAGACATTGCTACAATATTTCATTATCTAGAGACGCGCGTTTTGTTTTTAAAAAATTCTTCCGTTGAAAAATTCCATCATAATTATAACGTTCGATGTTTCACGGTAAAAACATCTTTGAACATCCCTTTCTTGCAACCATCGCGGCAGTTTTACTTCCGACGCGTAACATCTCTTCTTTTACGGATACCATTCGCGAAGAACGCAAGAAAATGTATGCGGTAGCGTCGCTCGCTGCCGGAAAAATCATCCAAGAGTGAACGAGAGCAAGAACTCGCACACTGGTAAGAGCAAACGAAAAATACGTTCTCGCAAAGCAATAAATGGTATGCTCGTTAATTTTACGAGCGCGCAGCTTCGCAATGATCGTGACGCTATCAATTCGTGGGAGAAATTTATAGCGTTGTATTCTCGAGGTAGGCCGGCCTTCTCGTAGTGGCCGATCATCTCTTACAGAAACGAAAGGAAAGAAGAGGAAAGACCTTTTGTTCTTTTAATTTAAATTTAATTCCTGCTCTGTCAATCTCTAATTCGACTATAATTGTATACTGAATCAATAAAATAAAAGTCAAATTCAATTATTTAAATTCAATGATTTATGAAAAGTTGATTTTTAGAGCAAAAAAATTTCTTATTTTTCATTTTCTTAATTAATTGTTCACTTTTTGTAATAAATCATCCCATAAGTCCAAAAAATTTATTTTTATTGATTATATGCGTGCAACTATCTTCTGCTATCTTTTCCAATATATATATATATATATATATATATATATATATATATATATATATGTATGTATGTTGGAAATATTAATCACTATCCCGCATGAATAGCACGATAATTGAGAAGATCTAATATAACAAGTGCGGACTTGAAGCTTGAAAATCACATGTGTGCGTAATTTTTTAATATCTGTGCTAAGCTGAAGTAATATTTCTGTTGTATGCCCTCTTCATCTCTCCGTATTTTTTTTTTTTTGTTTTTTTTTTGTTTTCAGATTGTGCGAGGAAACGCAGCTGCAATCGCGCGTCTAGTATGTACTAACTCGAAACCCGTCGGAGATAAAGTTATTAAGGAGCGTAATGATGCCATGACAGGCCGGTAATTAAATAAAAACCTGGTTAATATATTATACTCGCTGGCGCGCGTTTGCGTGAGCGCTTGGCTTGTCGCAGGCTTTCAGCCTGCCTTTCTTCTACGCGAATCGTTATCATCGTCGATATCGTCGTCGACGACTATGATGCTTTCGATTCCCACGTTTTAATAGAAAAGGTAATGCACACACACATTCTATCACGCGCGGACCCCGTTTCATCCGCCATTTGCTGCCGATAGCTTTTCAATAGAATGGCTTATAGATAATAGAGCAAATTATACGCCTCTCGCTATAAATTTATACGCATCCACGATATATATCGCGTATAAATACGGATATTTATATATACAATATTGGTAAAAAATATTGCATTATCCTCCAAAAATACAGAAAACGCAAAATAAATAAATAAATTTTCATCTCTTTTTCCCTTACTTATTTTTTTTTTGCTCATAAAAATATTAAAGCATAAAATAACCAAGAAAATATAATTTGATAATTTTTATATATATTTTTCGTTATTTTAAAATAATGACTTTTCTGTTTCCATAACTGATGCAATATTTTTCATTGGTACTGTATATCCTATTAAGTGTAAAAATACGATATAATCAATAATTCTTAGTCTATTATGAAAAAAAAAAATTTACT
Organism: Cataglyphis albicans; assembly: GCA_038406275.1. Taxonomy (NCBI): domain Eukaryota; kingdom Metazoa; phylum Arthropoda; class Insecta; order Hymenoptera; family Formicidae; genus Cataglyphis; species Cataglyphis albicans. Next base: position 9,805,069 of record JBCAUJ010000113.1, on the reverse strand, counting down.
CGCATCCAATGCGAGTCTCCTCTTTATTCACATTCACATATTCACGAATTATAGTCGTTCGCGAAAGCGTAGTTGTATGTATAATAAGCGTCTTAATTGCCACAGGTTGCCTCTCCATGTATTTTCTCACGTGAAGTTCGTCAATCCGAAAGAATGCATGGCGGATGCGTCCGCGTTGACACGCCGCAAGCGTAACACATCACTCAATAAGTCTCCGGTCTAACTAAGAAAAACAAATTTTTTTTTAGAAATCACGTGGATCTGTCAACAATGTTGCCATAATGTGTCAGACCGGGGACTTATTGAGCGATGTGTTAATTACGTAAACCTCTCGTTCTCCGTTCGCTTATCTCCTCTCTCCGCATCGCGAGCACGTAATCGCAACAATTGCGATCGATTTTACTACCCGCGGCGATGAGTCCGATCTGCGTACTGGCTGCAATCGGCCCGCGTAAGCTTTAGAAAAAGCTTTAGAAAAGCGCAATTCCGCGAATCGAGGTATTATTCGTTAATAAACTCGAGCGAACAAATAGCGAACGGGAAATTAATTTTATTAAAAAGATTTTATTGACGCAGCGCTTAATGAAAGAACCGAAGGAGAGCATCGAATATCCTATCCAGCGCTCTACTGTAAATTCACGTACACACTCACGTATTACACTTTGCTGAATTTTAACAGCCGATATTCATATTTGCACTGGCTCGTTTATTGCATTCGTTCTTTCAGTGTGTAATCTAGCTTTATCTTTTTACTATGCAAAATTACATATACGATCGCTCTAAAATTTAGAATTGAGCTATATAAATCTCGAACAAGAGAGAGAGAGAGAGAGAGAGACAGTATAATGTTTGCATTCAAGCCCATTTAAAGTGTCATAAATCCTATTTATAGTATCATAAAAATATTTGTAGATTTATCTAAAATCATTTATTTAAAGTCACGTCATATATATGATTAAGTAATATCGCCACGAGATTTCACGACTGCAATTAAGAGAAAATCATCGCATATGCGATTATCTATCGAGTCATTAGTACGCCATTATGATGCGATAATTCAGCGGATCAAAAAACAATGTTGCGAAATCGATATATAATCTATTACGAAAGATAATTAGCGATCTGTATATGCCTCCATATGCACTTCGCTTGCAAGTTTGTTCTGCGCTGCTTGAGCGCCTATTTGATTCGCTGAATATTAAAGAATATTATTAGATACAAAGACCTCTTTTCTCGAAAGAGAGTTTCGATAATCTGTCTTGGCCACGAGTGTAGATAGTTAAGAATGATTAATTACGATATATAATGAGATCCACTGAGGAAATCTGAAAAGTAACACACGCACGATTACGCGCGCACAAAGCGTAAATCCTAAACCACATGTTCTCTCATTTTATCACGCTGCAATCTGCGCAGCATGCACGGCGGCACTTACTATTACGCGCTATGACAAAGCAGCATTCTGCCTGTCGACGGCATAATTGAATAGGTTAATTGCCGGGGCGCGTTGATGCTCTCGAGGAGTTTCTCAGAACGAGAGCAAGAATAGAAAGAGGGAGCGATATCTGCCGGGCAGAAGGAAATCAGAGAGAGAGAGAGAGAGAATAAAGGCGAAAGGAAGAAGAGGAGACAGGCGTAATCGCGAAATGATAGACAAGCAAAAATAAAAAGAGAAAACAACGCGATTGTCTAAGATGCAACTCAGTCTCTCCGAGCCCTCGGTGATCATGCAATGTAAGCAGCTTTCAGAAGTTTCTCTCTCTCTCTCTCTCTCTCTGTCTTTCTGTCTCTCTCTCCGCAACCTGAAGAATAAGATCAGTTTTCGTTAACCGCTGGCGAACTGCTGTCGACCTTGCTATTGGAAATTTAACGACGGTTGAAAGCGCAGGTAGATGAATGTGTTCCGTAATATTCGTTTTGCAGCTGCCAACTTCGAAATTCAATTTACGATCAAAGCAATATGGCCTCTCGACTGTGGAGTAACTTTATTAAAACTTTCGTACGCTTAAATTGACAGTATTGCACGCGATGCTCCAGAAATGGAATAACAAAGACTGATACATTAGATCCTGGATGACAAGCCATGTTCAAACGATCTGGACCGCTCCGAACTGATCGATTAAAAAAGTAAAAAGAAAAAGGGTAAAGGAATTGCGAAGCTTTTCAAATATTCTATGGCACGAGGATATAACTTTCATCGTCTGCTGAGAACAGAATATATAAAAACGTAAATACGTTTATTCATCTCATAGAAACATCTCTATTTTCATAAAAGTGGTCCACATCTTTTTCACCCCATTTGCTCTCTTTCTATTTTGCCGGTTCGAGCGGTATAAATCTTCCGTCCCTTCTCGAGCGATCGCGAGGGAAAACAAGCGTGTGACATCGAGTGTAACATATGTATTACACTTCATCACCGCATCCTGCCCATTTGTGAGAGAAATCGACACGAATGACACTTCAGATATCGCGCAGCTTGCAGATTTCGCGACCTTGTCTTGTCATTTATAAGGTCGTTTACGGCCGGATAACCACGCGGCTCGGTGATCATTACAGTTTTGACGATGTATCGCTGACGAAGCTAGCATGCGTGTCAGCTTTGATCGCTTGTTATTGGCAAAGTACGTTAATCGCGTCCTCGATCATAAAAATTTTCGGATACGTTCGAGACCCTCGTCCATGTGACAGACTTTCTCTCGATCGTTCACACACGTGACGTAATGATACTTCATATGAAAATAATCCAGGATTGAGATTACATCCTGTTTATTTGCGTGATTATATTTGAAAAAATAATTATTTCACGAATAATACATATATCAGTTTACGTGTAGCCTTTCCCTCGTGCGGAGTAATTTTTTTACCAAGTGTTTACGAATTAACGACAGACATATGATTTCTTTATTAATAGATAATGCAATCTTCTCACAAGACACTTGTCAATTAATAAAAAATTCAAATAGGAAGCCTTAAGTCGTTTTCCTGCAAATTAAATTATGCATCCAATGCATTTTAATTAGCCTTAAGTTGCTAATTTAATAACATCGTATAATCTAGAAAGCATCAATGGAGAAGGAAAAATGGGAACGTAACAAAAGAGCACTTTTTTACAAGCGTATTAAAGAGTCGCTATTTAAGAAGCGCAGCATCGCTTCTTTAAAAATACACGATAATTAATTAATGAGCCAAAGTATTTTTTAGCAACACATGGCTCGGTTCTGACACATAAAAGCGCCGTATAAAAATCCATGAGCGTACTAAACAAAAAAAAAAAAAAAAAGTAATCCATATAAAAGAGTATAGTAGAATGTGGTGCGTTGTATAAGAGACGCGCACACGCGCCGAGAAAAATGGATGAGGAAAAAGATGAGGGCGATCGAAAGCGGGGTAGCTGGGCTCTCTACAAGAGAGAGGCCACTCTCATTGTGGTCGCTCGTGCACAATGCCCTTATGATGTAGGGACGGTTGTGGGGGGTGCCACGGGGTGCGCGTCGTGCGCAAAAACATCGCCGTCCGGGGAACGATTTATCGCGGTCTCGTCTCGCGAGAGAAGGGGGAGGGAGGGAGGGACGAAATTAAATCGCGTGGGCAGATCGTTCTCGTAAGTGGAATAAAGGTAAAGATGGACGTCGTGTCCGGACGTGGGCACGCCTCGCGATGGACGGACGAGAGATTTACAGCGAGATTTTATCCGGTATAGTAAAAAACGCGTTTATGGTCATAATGACCTCGCGATATGATACGGCCATCACGTACAAACAAATCTGTCTAATGTGAATGTGTTTTCGAAAGAGAGATCGACCGAATCACTTGCTTAAAAGAGAAGCACCGACTATCGATCCACGCACTTCAATGAAATACTATCGGAATTAAACAACATATTTTACGTGTGCGTAAGAGTTAGAGTGGAGAGAAGAAGAGAAAATATCCTTAAGATATTTAAATATAATTTTTTTTCTCTCTCCCTCTGTCATAAAAAAATTAAGAAATCATTCTTTACCTTGCTGTCCTTCCCTGGTGACTCTCTTAACTCAAGTTGAATTCGAAGAGCTCCTTTATCTCCGCACACTTTTGCATTTACATCTGTAAATAGCGTCGAAAGATTTTTTTTTTTTTTCACACGCACGAATATGCAAAGTCTCCGTGTCTGGGATTTTGCGTTGTTACGTTTTATAAAACTCAGACGCGTTAATAAGCGCGACCTCGGAATATCTCACGCCTCTTTGGAGTAGCTTAATTAAATTGCAGACGCGAAGGCGTTGCTTGCGGCGATCATCGACGATGGTCCGCGTTTACACGGCGGTTCTTATGCACATGAAGATTTCGAGGCTAAAGTCGAGACTCGCGGGCGTTGTCGGCGAGTTACGTGTTGATAACTCAATAGCACATCCGAGAGAATCACTTCGAGCGATATCGATTCGCGCCGCACGCGCGATAATCGATAATCATTGTCTTTGTTCGGTGAACGATGGTTTCCTTTACACTTGCCTCTGTCGCTTCCGGTTCGAGTTCTCTTCGAGGAACGTCTCGAAGATGTTAACGAAGCACGTTACAAGTTGACGTCGAGTGGTTCTGGTGTAACTTGAAATGGAAGAGACGTACGTTATTATTATATTCCTATATGGAAGATTTGCATCCTTTTAAATAATCTTCGCTCAAGGAACAAGAAAGATTTTGTGCACAATTTTTATTTTAACAAAATGCATTTCTTTTTAATTATTTGGCAAAATTAAAAAAAAAAATAAAATAAAATAAAAGAAAATTAATAATTTATATAAGATGATCACAAAAAATGTGTATGCGTGCAATATTTATTTCTTGAAATTTTTTCTAAGAGAGCAAGAAAAAAACGAGGACGATTTTTTTGCACTTCTCTTCCAGATAGCATCGTAATAATTCGAGAAACTGGGATAAAACTGAATAAACAAAAATGTTGAAAAATTCATTCGACGAAATTGGTAATGCGGATGATATCGATCCTGTCGCACAATGAATAATCAACGTTCCAAGAATAGCTCTTTTCGGCTTCAGTCGTTTCGGTCTCGAGTTCCTTTCGAAGAACGCTCGTGTTAGCGAAGCCTTTTTCGCGAGAGATATTATAAGCATCCGAGACCGCACCTGAGCAAAAAAACTTTGACGATACCATCGAAAAGTTGACGCAACGCGATTAAAGCGCAATTAGATGCTTTTGTACGGTTGTGGTGACGTAGGTGGACACCGAAGGCCACGTTCAACGCGTGGCAAATCCTATATCCTAGTCGATTCCAGAGGATAGAAAGGTACGATCGTAATCACGAGGCGTGCCAAACAAAGGATCATCGACGGCCTGCCTGTCTGAGAGGAGAGAGAGAGAGAGAGAGAGAGAGAGAGATGGCTTGCGCCATTATTGCTACAAACATTTTTGTAACCCGCAGGTCGCCCCCAGTGTTCGTTACTTTCATTAAGTTGTTGATGCTCGTGACACCGGAGATACCCGGGAAACCCATCGAAAATGCTTGGCGAAATTAAATTACGGAGTAATCACATACACCGGTCTTCACGTTTTTCCGTAATTTTCGTCTTCGCTTTTTTGAGGTTTCTAGGCAAACAAAGGATAGAAAGATATCAAAGGAAAAATGACTTAACTGTTTAAATTGGCGTATATATAATATAATTTATGTGTACGTTATATCTCATTTAAATATTTTAAAAAATTTCTAGCTATTTTAGAATTGACACATTGTTGACAGACCCACGTGATTTCTAAAAAAAATTTGTTTTTCTTAGTTAAACCGGAGACTTATCGAGTGATGTGTTACATTATATAGGACATTTTTCTTTTTGAATGATATGACATATTATAAAATCGATATGACATATATCAATAAATAATTTGTATCCTCGTCGCGAAAATCAATAATCAAGCTAATGACGGACACTATCGCAAACAATGTGAAATCGTAATTATTCCATGATGCCGCTCATCGCGACAATGCAAATCGGAGAAAAGAAAAGATTCTTTTCTCATTCCTAGCACACCATTCATCTTCAATAAGCCACGAGCGTTGCGATAAATTTATCGACTCGATTTCCTACTGTGCCACCCGTGGCGATTATAAATCCACCCACTGAAAAAAAACACGCCTGCCTTCGAGGTTGTGCTCGAACGTAGGACATGATGATCATTGCTCAAACACAATAATAATCAAATGAAAAAAATAAAGGGAAAAAAAAATTATAATTTTAATTTCGTTAAATATATACCTACATACAATGACTCATCGATAATTATTTGCACGACACCAAAATTTTCTTATCTAAAAGAAAAAAAAAATTTGAATAATCATCAAATCTTTCACGCTGAAAACAAATCTAGAGAAATTTCGTTTTAAATTATATCATGGAAATCTCCATGCGACTAGCTGAGGTGTGAAAAGACTCCATGATACGCGAGAGTTAATTAAGATAGCAACGAGATAAATTTCGCGCTCTCCTCAGCCGCTCTCTCCCGATACGTTCGTCTATTCCGCTTTATTTGATCCTGGGAACGGAGAAGAGTAAAAGGAGAAGAGGACAGGGAAAATACAGCGGCATTTGAGAAAGCGGTTAAGCGGAGAAACGCAAAGACGCGGGCGTCACGCGCGTGGTCAGCACAAAACGAAGCCGGCGCGAACGATCACGGTGCGATACGGAGTTGAAGCAGGGGAGGGGAGGGGAACACCCCCGACGAGAGAAATACCTTTCCCCCTGGTGTGCAACGCATATAAGAGAGACGCGGGGAAGCAAAGAGACTAACTCGCGTGCGTCTCGGCGCGTGCCATAAGCGTCGCCCACGCGCGGAAATGTTATCTACCTTCCATTCTGAATGTGTTTCTTTATTTCTGTTTAGAAAAGGAAATAATAAAAAAAAAACACTATTTCTGTAAACAAAGCCACAGCACTACTTTTCACGATGCTAAACTGCTTCAATATTAAGTTTCTGGCATAAAATACTTGTTTTTAGTACCTTAATTAATTCATGGCGCGTGTCGCCAACCGATATTAAAAAAAAAAAAAAAAAAAAAAAAAAAAAAAAAAAAAAAAAAATTGCAATTATATTTTCTTAACTTGCGAAATGAGCGCAACTGCTATGACACACTTGCAACATTCAAGTTAGCGGTCCAGACTGCATCACCTTGCCACGAAAGACAGAAACAAGAATTCTGTCCATGATTCAGATCGATTGCTCATAAATCGATTTTAAACAGACAATGTTGGCTTCTATTATGATATCGCGATTCGTAATCGATACAATTAAGTATGCCATCTTTTTTCCAACTTTATACAAACGCCGCTGCATACCGTTTTTCTTTACGCAAAAACGTTAGAAACATAAATTTATGATCCTTTTCATTTGTTCGTTCAGACGGACATGGAACTTCCAATTGATTAAAGTGGACGACGAGATATTCTTTGCAGCGTAACGTCGTTGATATGCAAATAAGGGAGCCGTGAGCGGGGATTATATTAAATAAGGCCAGTCTAAAAAGCATATCGCGATCACGGATGAGCGTACTTGAGAGTTGCTGCAAAATAAACGTAATGATATTCTTGCTTAAGGAAACCCGTTCACGAAGGCAAATAATTGTCGCAATTTTCTCTCGAGCACTTACGGGCCATTATTACGAAAGATTGCGCCTTATCGTCGATAAATACAATAAAGAAAAGAAATTAAGACATCTCAAAACACACATACAAATAGTCTCTATTATTATAAATATTATTAAAATCAATATTATAATTAATGTTTATATACTGTGCTAAAGAAAAAAAAAAGAGAAAGAGTTCATTAAGAAGCAAAAAATTTTAGAAAACTTGATTAAAGAAGGAAACAGATAAGCGATATCTTATACCTTAATATATGCACGATTTCGAAGAAAAATACAAATGGTCGCTCGATAAATCGCTTTCCTCAACTAATATCGTATCTGCACCGCTCGAGGCCACTCGTCTATCATATTCGGAGGATCCGTGAATGTCGTCGATGACCGTCGCGGTTGTTGCTGCGTAACGAGATGCTCGTATGTACATCGAGCATGTACAAGCCAGTACAAGGGTCTCTCTCTCTCTCTCTCTCTTTCTCTCTCTCTCTCTCTCGGTAGAAAATATCGCGAGTTTCCTCGAGACGCGGAGCGAGAATAAATACGTGATTTACCGCGCTTCGCCGAGATTTACGGCATTTGTTCGTCGGTATAGTCTGTGTTGTTAGCCGCTCCCTTCGTCGATAAGGAGAAGAGAACAGGAGTAGCGCAATCGTTTGCTTTACTTTCTTAACTTTCCTAAGTTGCAGGAAATCTCGCGAGAAAATAGTCGCTATCAACGAGGAAAGCCGTACGTTTGATTTGTACGCACGATTGTGTAGATGGATAGATAATTACAGTTTTACGCAGTTTGTTCTATTAAAGAATATATACGAGCGAAGCCGTGATTAAACCAACTGCGGATTATATTTAAATGGTACAAAGATTTGAAAGAAATGTTCTTTCTCTCTCTCTACTAGTTAACTACTTTCACCTTCACGAGATTGAGGAAAACAGACTTTTTATTGTTCTACAAAAAAAAAAAAAGAAAGTGTAGAAGCTAAATACAAAGAGGATATTTAATGATGATTGTAAATACGTGAAGCTTAGGTATAAGTGGTTTGTGCTAATATCGTATTGCGTGATTCTATATTTAATCTTCGAAAATAACCGAAAGTAGCTAAAACGTGACAATATGCCTCTTACACATTTTTAGAAAATAATAAGCAAGCTCCGTAAAGTCTGCGCCGTCTACGTGATGTTTTGGCGTATCGCAAATCGCACAATCGCGCCTTCTCCCTTCTCAACGGGCATTTTTCTCTCTCAGTTTCTGATGTGGAACCTTCGTGAATATTTCACAAGGTGTGTTTTACTGGCAAGGTTCCGCGCGCACGTACAGTTGTATTTTCGAGAAGACGATGTGTACGATTTTTTTTCCGCCGTAAATTTCCATAATGAGCGCGTGCATGTGTTTTAATGTCGAGTGAAAAAATTTTTTATGTTAATAACATCAAAGAATAAGAAAATTAGAAAGAGAATAATAAAGAATTCAAAAAAAAAAAAAAAAAATAAATAAATAAATAAAAAATATAGAAATAGGAAGATACTCAAGGATCAATTTGTTAATAATCACAAAATGTGACAAATATATATTTATGAGTATTAAAATAAAAATAAATAAGAAAGTTAAAAGAGCAATAGAGAACAGACATAACACATCACTCAATAAGTCTCCGGTCTAACTAAGAAAAACAAATGAGTCTGTCAACAATGTTGCCATATATGTGTCAGACCGGGGACTTATTGAGTGATGTGTTACTTCGTGGCATTCTTTCGAACCGGCGCCACCGGTGGAAATTGAATTCCGCTTCCGATGTCAACATAACGAATATACAAGAATATATACCGTGTCCCACTTCGTTCCCGGCAAGTTTCTACTCTCGGGGGCGGTGTATAAAACGATTTTTTTATTCACGCTTCGATAATCAACGGGGCATCTCCGCGCTTTCGAGTCCACGCCACAAACGGAAATGATGAAACGCGAGGATTTCATCTCGCATCACGTAGGCGTGTAATCCGATAGCCCTGATCGTGGCAATTAAGGAAAGAGAAGCGAGAAAAATCCAATCGACCGTATATGGCCGCGAATATCCGATGCCCTCAATCAGCAGCTTCGTTTAGCGACGCGAAATTAATTAAACGGATACAAACATCGGCGGTTCACGCTTTGCCGCGTGGCACGCATTGTCTGGTGTAGACATTTCGAATACCGCTGTAAAACGGCAGCTGTAAAACGGCAAAACGGCAATTATCGGAGGCGCCAGCTCGCAGCCTGGTCAAGCCACGCGACACAGACAGCATGTGTGTATAAATTTATGCGTCGAAAACCCCTGAGGCGACGTGGCGCGACGGCGAAACGCAGCAAGAGGGTGCGAGTGAGAGTGACGGCAGGGAAAATCTCGACGTATGATGAAAATTCTATTGGGAAATCAGCCTTTGGGGGCTCTTATCCTTGCGAAAATTACGGCGGCTTGCACGCGACGTTTGATATATTCGACATAAGAATATTACGCGAACTATCCGATGTTAACAAAATTTATAAAAAAAAAAAAAATTTATGCTAGCTCTTAACTGTTCAATTCTCACGATTATTTTCCGATTAGGCGCGTGCAATTTGGATTCAAGTTAACCCGCATACATTATTAAAGCATTAGTATTAGGACAGGATTGTTCTCTTTGCTAACTTTCCCGATATTTTCCTCTCGGCAATGTTTCATTCTCTTTCCACAATCGCTAAATGTAATTGCCATTTTATGTTCTGTTTACATCGTTGAGTACATTGCCCGCGGATTCCCATACATTCTTTATAGACTGCCGGTTGAAACTTATCTCTCCAACGAACGGTTGTTAATTTCGCGAAATACGTATTATCTCGGTAGGAAAAATTGTTACGTACAAACGCGTCTCGTAAAATCTCTTATATGCTTTCGCGCATTACGAAAGACATAAAGAATTACATAAAAGCAATTTAAGTGAATCGCTTTCCGTAATGGAAATATCCGAGGTCGATACCCGGGGAAGAGAGGACGATTTTCCACGCGAATCGATCCGATTTAACGAACCGCAAACAATCGCCATCGGGTTTCTCAGGAGCGAAACGAAAGTAAACGCTTTCGAGAGAACGTACAATGCGCTATACTCGGCAAGCTTCTGCACCGGGATAATTAAAGAATTGCTTTGTCATTTTTGACGTGTGATAGGGCACTTAACGAGCTCGTTTGCAATCCGCGCTCCTGTGTACTCGGGGTTTAATTAGAGCCTTGCGAGAAGAGACGCGCATCAATTCGCGATAATTATATTTCACGTTGAAAAACAATGTACTATTTTAATCTTCACTTTACTATTCCGCCTTTCTCCTTCGGAAAAAAAAAAAAAAAAGAAAAAAAGAAAAAAGACTCTCTTAAAATACGAGTCCCACAATTTCAGAATTCTTGAATTTAATATCGCTTCATATCATATTTTATATCTCTCTTGTCTCTTGCCGAATACAAAGCGAGTCGTATTTAGCTCCTCGATGCATATTTTACCATATTCAAATATTCTACCGTTGCTATTCTCCGACGGTGTGCAAATAATACCGTTACAGGAACGTGTCTCGTACAAGCGTATCGTACGTAGCCGGTGTCATTGCCTTCTTTGAGGTGAGGTGTTTTTAAGGAACGAACGAACAAACTTTTCCCTACAATTTCTTTCGCGTAATCGAGAAGCGTCTGTGGCGCGAAATGTTTTCAAGATCTGATTATCGAGCCGGTTGATATTCGTCGCGATCTTTAGCGATCCGATAACGTTATAAGTAATACCGTGTTCGCGTAACAATGTGGACAATTACATTACGTTTTAGCCGCGACGATACCCACGCAAACGACGAAAGAAATCCATCGCCGACTCGGCGGATGAAGAAAGAGAGAGCGTCGCGGTATCGCGCGACTATTATTCGCGCGCTGATCATTAGCGAGTGGGAGAAATTATCGTAGAGCGAGACTTAAAAACTCCCTCGCGGGAAGTTCTCGACAATCGAATCGTTTGTTTTGAAAAAGTACGCGTGAGTCAGTGCAATTGAATTTCACAACAGAGAAGACAAAGGCTAATAAGTAAGGATAAATAATGGTCTTCGTGGAAGTCGGCATTGGTCAAGAGTTAATATTTTATAAGCACGTTTTAAAAACGATGAGTTACTTCGACGCCTCGATCTTTCCTCTCTCTCTCTTTTATTCCCGCCTTTGCTCTCTCTCTCTCTCTCTACGAAGAAAAATATATTTTACACGCGAGCGATCGTTAAACATCGAGTTGAATTAAACAAAATATTCGTTAACAGCTGACTTTCTAATCTCGTTTTATTATGACCAAGGCGCGCAATAACGTACGCATACAAATAGCACTTTCGCAAATAACAATAAATCTCTGTATCAATCCACGGCGTGCGCCACGCCGTCATTATTAAAAGCGAGAGATTTAAATCCCCGGGAATTCAGATTGCGTGGAAAGCAATGGCGAACTCGCGGAAAGGCAAATATATATCTCTTATATTACGTAGGTATTATCAGCGTACACATGTGCCGCGTTCGTTGTTTTGTTTTGCCCAGTGATTGTTCCCTCTTTCTCTCTCCCTCTTTATCAAGCGAAATGATTCGCCGCAGACTCGCAAATTATCATAACGACATTCCGAGGCTATCATCAATGCCGTATGCGCGTTTGCGCGAGGAAAACGACGATAAGTAGTCTTAATTATTATATTATTTTCAATAGAAAAACATGCGATCTTTGATTTTACGCCGACATAATTTTTATCATAAATCTAGATCACTTTAATCAATATTACAAAGGCATCTTAATAATAGTCTATTATTAAGCAAATGATTTCAAGACATAATAATATAAATATTATCCTAAATATATTAATAATATAAATATTAATCCTAATAATATAAATTATATTCAATCGTATATTATATATGAGATGTAAATTATATTATGTAAATTGCAATTATTAAAATTATCTTAGGCCGTCATCTGTCGTATTATTCAGATCGATAAGAAGGACAAAGCGCTGTTCTCTGACCGTATTCCGCATTCCGCATTCGGATCCGCGCGAAACGTGACGGTACCATGGGGATAGGCGCGGGAAACCGTAACGAAATCGTGATGCAGCTTAATATAGACCGCACGATTATTGCGAAACTGTCGCAGCATCCGCGACCGCGGGGCTCCGTGAAACCGCATCGTTGAGCGAAGCAAGTACTTTACGTGCAAATGGAAATCATACGACGTGCTGGCGCGCCGGAGATACCTTCTCGCGCGTCTTCCTTCTCACGATTTCGACGCCCGCGCGTCTTATTAGAGAAGAAACAGAGATGACGTAGAGAGAGAGAGAGAGAGAGAGAGAGAGAGAGAGAGAGAGAGAGAAAGCGGGATGCCAGAGACGATCCATTAAGCTCATTAAGATTCGAGTCGGGGTCGCTGTATAAGATTTTCCGCGCGGTTTCCGTTTGACGGGCGTGGCATCTGTTCTCCCATATAGGTGACCACACGTCCCACATCTTCGACACGATCTGCGTTTTCTCCACCGGAGCCGCGAACGCGCGATAATCGAGAGCCGCGAGAGCTCGCCTACGTGTAACTGTACATTGTGGGTCATTACTTGTGATAAGTAGCGCCCTGAATGTCCGACATTTTTGCCAGATGTTAATGGGCTGGCCTGCTCTCGGGTATAGACACCGTGCGCGCGACACATAGGCGATGCGTGTGTTGTGTAAAGATATATTTTCCTTATCGATTAGCCATGCCTATATCCGACACGCCGACATCGCGGAGAAGCGGTTACGGACGAAATTAAATTTGCATAAACGTCCACGGTCGCTCGATTGCTCGCCTTGCTACGGATTTATGCGCGTCTTCCGGCACGGAAATGTGTGTGCGATTGGAGAGGGCGGGTTAAATTTACTCCTTCCCGGGGAAAATTCACCTACTTCCAATCATTACGCATGATTTCACGCGTAGAGATTTCGATCGCGCCGATCATTGCCGATATCTCTCATGATCGATACGACGTATAAAGGAACGTTTCTCTTTAATGCTTTCCCGTTAATAACATTCTTTGACGAAATCGGCTTCTCTTCTCAACTTAATGCAAAGCATCATTATAGAGTTATTTACTACCGGAAATTATTCCCTTGCTGAATTAGAGTGAAAGAATACGAGGCGAGGAAACTTTGCTTTTCCAATAATTTCCAGCGAATTTTGCTTGACCTCTCGCAGCGTAATTTAATATTCTAAGAGTATTCTAAGATTACGGTAAACGATCGTTAATTAACAAGCTAACAAGCTTCCCTTGCAAACGTTGCGAGAAATAAATAAAGTCATCTCGAATTTTATTTTATGTATTTTTATTTATCTATCTCTTGTCCATCGATATTTCTACCTATATTCTATTTTATTTTTTAATTTATATTTTATCGAAATATATGATGCACATTGCAGTTCAGAGTTTTTTTATTCTTTATTTTATATTCTATCTTCATATTTATTTTTTATTCTACATCCTCTATCAAAATGTCAATTATACAGTTTAAAAAAAAAAAAAAAAAAAAAAAAAGGCTAATATTTTTCCAATCATTTTGATGCTGAATACAATCCTGTTTTTCAAATTAATCCATCAGGTCACAATTTTGAGAAATTTGCGGTTGAAGTTACAAGAAGAATTATTTTAACGTATTTTAAAATATTGTGTAGTTCCGGAATAAAAGTTTTTTTTAAAATCCTTTTCTGATGTTCGAAAAAAATTACTTTTTATTGAACGGTGTTATATATAGATAAAGCGATAATGATGAAACATCTTGAAAATATTTATTGTTAACAAATTGATATCTCAAAATTCAAGTGTAAAGTCTCGATCGATGGCGGCTACGTGTAAGAATGCACGTCAATTAATCGATTCTCGCAGATCTGTCAGCGGTGTTTTTAATGACAGCGCAAAATTATACGTTTTTAGATGAATGAAACAAATTTTTACCCTTCCGTTGCGAGAGTGCTTCCGTTTTCGAGGTAATCGCGATTATAGAGACCCGTCGATCTTGTTCGTATAGGTAACGTGAAGTCAGTATTATCGCTTTGCTGTCCTCATGTTTTATCATCTATTACTCGAATGAATCGCGATAAAGTAATTAACGGGATCGCGAAATTATCAACATCGAGCGGTTATCGTATCCGGAACGAGATTCGAGATTGTGATTCTCGCTCAAATTACAGGCAAAAACACGACGAGCTATCCTGTAACGCTTACAGCTATCGGATTTTATACGCGATAATCAATTTGGTTAAATCGTGAGATAAAAGAGTCTTCCGCGAGTGCGATTAGAAATATAATTCAAAGATAAGGAATGGTAATCGTATAATATTTCTCGCAATAAACAAATCCTCCGATATTATAATAAATGCTAGAAGAGATATATTTTTTTATCGCGCATTTGAGTAGAATATTTTCAGTTCTTACCTTCGTACGAGATGTGCCGAAAATCCTCGACAGCTCGAGCAACAGCAGCGAAGATCTGCAGCATCACCATATACACGATCCATCGCTCCATATTGGCCGCGTGCGATCCCCGCTCCTGCAACATGAGAAGGATCGATTTTTTTTTTTTTTTTTTTTTTTAATTTTTACATCGTGTCCTTCCGCGGATCGGGTGCTGGCATCGAGCCGGAACCGATTATCGAGTCATTCTAATTGGGACGCGAAGCGGTGGCATCTCTGATAACACGCGCTTTACCAGGATGAGATGAGAAAGCCTGACTAATGGCAGAACGGTTGGTGGAAAAAAAAAAAAAGCAAAGTGGGAAAAAAAGAGAGAGAGAGAGAGAGAGAAAGAGAGAGAGAATGTGCGCAATTATATATATAGAGAGAGTATCAGGCTCTTCGTCCATTTCCTTGACATGCATCGCGTACTCGCGTGCCGCGTCCAATGAACGGCCTTGAACATTTTCCAGGAACGGGCAGACACGTTGCAATTAATTTAGCGGAGATAAACCGCTGGCGGTTACCGATGGCGCGATTAAGATCGATCGACTGTTTCGAGCAATCGACGAACGTCGATTGCATTACCGGCACCGTCCTTACCTAGAATCGTGCACCCCACCGGGTCACGTCACGTAATGTTGGCCAATTAAACCACCAATGGCTCGTTCAATCGAAGGCCCGGAAGGAGGTCTCGTGATCATTTTCGCTTCTCGTCTCCGTTTACCGTTAATGCGAATCGTATCGCGACGATTAAGTCCGCGGGCCGTGCATTAAGCCGGTGATTAAGTTCGTCGCGCGTGTGCGATTGAAGAGGGTGAGCTAGAAGTTAATAGAATTAAATGAATTCGAGAAACTGAATTAGTTGGAAAGTTATAACAGAAAATTCTTTGTACGAAAGCGCGAAAATATGCAGAGATTGCTCGAAGGTTTTATTGTGGTTTGCCGCGCAGCGGTCATTAAATTCACTTTAAGATTAATTGACAAATACGCTGCTATCGCACGAAATCATCTCATTACACATTTATAAGATAATAACTATAAACTGCTTTATATAATGAAAGTTCTCTCTCCCTCTCTCTCTCTCTCTTTTCACTAAAGAATTCTTTTCTCTCTCATCAGCTTGAAAATTACTTTCATCGGCAGAGTATCTAAGCGAAAAAACCTTAATCAACGACATAAGCGTGGCGTATTTGTAACGGAACGCGAAGAGTAACCTCTCTCTCCCTCGCCCCCCCCCCCTCCCTCCCCACCTTCCGAGACACATATCCAATTATCGCGAGCTAACTATTTAAAGACCGACCGAGTTAGCGTGTCAGAGAAGCCGGCTTCTTTTTACGATGTACCATTACGCCGAATAATTACCGGATCGCCTTGGGATCGATGAAAAATCACGACCGGACACGCCGGCTCGGGATCACCCTCTCGATGGCCGGTGATTAATTATGCGACTCGAGCCACTCAAATCGATAATGACGCTTCTGTTCCGTCAATTAACGTCCACCTTTGTTACTCGCTCCATTCCAATCGCAAAAAATCTTGTCATTTTCTTTCTGACGAACGAACATGCGAAAGACATCGCGCGATTGCCTTGTATGAAAGCGCATGGTGAAAAAAAATATCGATAACTTATAAAACAGTTCATCTATATTATATTATTTTTATTATATATTTTATATATTATATATATTTTTATTATATATATTATATATATTTTTATTACATATATAAATAAATATATTTTTGTCGATTTTATTTATTTTTATATAAGAGCACGAACGTCAGGTATTTATTATAAGAAAATAAATCGCAACAAGAGTTACGAGATCGTTTCTTACAAAGAGAGAGTACATAATTATTAATCTTTAAGTTTCACGGCTGATTCTATTCGTCCCGTCCCGCTCCGACGACGAGAGCGTAAAAACGGCTCCGGATTATCCGATAATTCGGCCGATCTCTCTCCTTTTACAACGCTATTACAACGGTCAGTCGCGATTATCGCGTCCCAATTCGTTCCAGGCCTGGCGGCGAGAAAAGGAGGAAGAAAAAGATGCACAGGCGGACGTATATATACGTGAGCGTTCACACCCCGCCAGCCATCGGAACGGCCTTAATGCACGCGAGGCTCCCGAGGAATGCAGATGCGCGTATACATCGCGAGATGATTTATTCGTCTTGGCGTCGCTCATGAGAGACGCAAAAGCGAATACTTGTACTCTATGGCGAAATATATATCTCTCTTTCTCTCTCTCTCTCTCTCTCTCTCTCTATCTCTCTCTTCTGCGTATGTACGCTGTTGCATGTGTCAGGCGTCGATATTCATAAATGTCACAGCGGGGCCGCGCGCGATTCTGACAGATTAACCTTATGTCTTATCTCCCACGTGACGTTATTACCCGCTCGATCGCTAATGAAAATTATCCAATAGACAGAGCCACTTATGTACATGGAGTTTTAAAGAACTCTCTCTTTTTGTATAAAAAAAATTTATATATTATTTAAGTATCGTCAGAGAGTTTCTACTGATACCATGATAAATAGAGTATTAATGCAACATTGATAGACGAGCTCCGCGACTATAACAAATTTAAATTTAAATCGAGCGCGATATTTTACATCTCGATGGAATATGTTTAGCGAATTCTTGTAAATCGAGCGAATGTCGATGGTCAGAAGATCGTAAGTTATCGAATATCTGAGAATTTATCGAACTCGTGCAATGATGAATGAACTTACTAAATATCCAAGGAATAGATATGATTATTTTCAAAATGACGTTTACACAGCAAGTAAAAAGTATCTAGCTAATTAAACTGATAAATGTATGTAGTATGTGTACGCATGATAATTTGTTAGACTATGAGTTCAGCGCTTTATACGCTAATGTCACGTGGAAACCGTGTTCTTGCAGATCTGCCTATCATGTGAACCGGTGCGAGAGATACAAAGTAAAAGTACACACACCACTATTTATATATATATATATATATATATATATATATAGCGATGTGATTTACCCGCCACAAGACGTGATTTATTATTTCAAAGTTCTCTTCTCTTCTCTAAAGATAAGATAATGATTCGTGAGAATATTTCATGATAATATTTTTAAAAGAAAAAATATTTATTTATTCATTGAAAATCGAGATTAAGTATTATCTTGCTATACGTTTATTTTCGAATTTAATTTATTTCTTTATACAAGTTAATAAGCCCAAAATGTTTCGGACTTGAAATTTTATAGAAAATTTAATTCTGAACAAAAAATTTCCATAAACATGAATCGAAAAATGCTTCCTTAAAAAGTTAGTGCCCAAAAACCTTTGAAATCACGGTTATTTTTATAAACATGAAGGAAAGTATGCGATTTTTTAACAAAAAATATCGAAACAAAAATTGTAGAGAATTAAATTATCTTTCAAATAAGATCAAAATAATTGATTCCAAAGGTTTTTGGCCGCCAACTTTTTAAGGAAGCATTTTTCGAATCATGTTTATATTAGGAAACTTTTTGTTCACAATTAAATTTTCTATAAAATCTTAAAGTCTAGCCGGAATGTTCGGACCCACCCTGTATACTTTATACATTTCTCTATATTATTTATATTATCTTGTCCCGAGAAAAGAGATCAATGATGAAATAGACACTCGAAGAGCTAATTTCTAATCTCTATCGATCCATTTGAGATTTATAAATCATTCGTGACTGAGTATCGCCACTGATTAATAACGATCTTTAAAACTGCGTCATTTCGAATCTCCTGGAATTTTCACTGTAATAGACAACATTTGTCTATTCCCAGAACGTAAACTCGCCGATTAGAGCAATCACTGTATTCTTTATTGCCACAATCTAATCGCGTCTCCGTTTTCCCTATCGCCGTGCCATAATCATTTCTTTATCGTTTGTTTACGAGACCACGTGTCGATGTATATGAATTGCCCGACTATATCCTCTCCGTATTCTCCGTATCTTACAACACGTATTACGAACCCACCACCCGTTATTTCCCTCTCGCAGCATCCGACTGTATCTACTGCTCGGATCTCCGAGTAGCAGAGTAACACGTCCATCTTTTCCATTCGCCTATCTAAGAACGCCGTTGCGCGCGACGTTTACTTTACTCTCGTCGCAACGCGGACATTTATGACTACGCCATTAGTCTTATACCCAGCATCCCGCGTAACGTATCGAGATATCTATTGCTATTTTGTATGTCGAGTTCGACTGCACTTGTCAATCTATCCGATGTAACCTATTTATACGTATACACGCGTACAATGTATGTATCCGAGAAGGAGAGACAGGATTTTGTATTTCGTGGCTTATATTTTATCCCCGAAACCAAGTATAAAAGACGCATTATCCCGCGGGGTAAACTCGTAAAACTTTATACCCGGCGTGTGGACCACACACAGAAACGACGACGTAATGCGAAAGCCGGCAAGGCGTATAGCGCGATACACGAGGTAATACAATGGACCGATCGGTATAAACCATTCGGCGGAGCAGAGCGTGCAAACGAGTTTGCAAACGGAGTGCCGCCTCCCATGGCACATGCGACATCGCTCACCGTTTTACGTATGACCTCTGGGTTCTGCTAATATACAGGATGTCGCCGGTTTCCTTTATGTCCTAAAGGCTGTCACTCTTACGTAACGGAATGTTTAAAATTTCCTGAATATTTCATTTCGATTAATTTTCTCAATGCACTTTCTAAATAAATTTTGTTTAGTTTTTTCTCAAGTATATTTCCTAAGTATATTTTATCGAATTGAGGAGTTTGTTCTTATCTCTTCTCATTTAAATAAATTATATTAGATAAATAGGATGGAGGATAAAAAAGAATATAATATTCATCTATAATATTTTAAGAATTAATAATCTCCCTAAAAAAAAAACTAACACGTTATTACGTTGAAACATAAAATGACATATGATTAAATCGATAGCCATATATACGGTGAAAATAACCACGATATCTTCGTATAATATTACCGTCCTGATCGCATCAAAATAATTCATCGTAACTATTTATTCTAATTATTTTCCATTCACCAACACCCATGTCACATTTGTTCAAACAAACGTTACGTTCGCTTGAGATCTAGGGTTAGAGGAGAAAATGCGCGGTTGGTCATAGACACCTTGTGTACAGTGATCCAGGTGTATAATACGACAGGCACGAACGCAGGCTGCTACGCGAGTGGTCGTGGTGGACCGCGAGGAACAGACCGCACCGGACGACAGAGAACGGTAGAGACTGGCAAGGTCGATGACCTCGCCTACGACTTGGTGATATCCCAGCAG
Source organism: Cataglyphis albicans (assembly GCA_038406275.1). Lineage (NCBI taxonomy): Eukaryota > Metazoa > Arthropoda > Insecta > Hymenoptera > Formicidae > Cataglyphis > Cataglyphis albicans. The sequence continues at coordinate 9,784,653 of JBCAUJ010000113.1, read as the reverse complement.
CTGGTCCTGTACACCAGGATCGAGACTCCGCGACTGACGTTGCGAAAACGATCGCGATAGCGTCGCAAATGATCGATTTATCCTCTCCGCTTTCTCTCTAATGACGTGCGCCACGATGAGAACGTATTTCAATGCGGAAAAATTATTTTTGATGCAAATAAAACATTTGATTCTAAGAAATAAAGGAATTATATATGTTTCATAGTTATTGTACAATAAAAAAAAACTTATTACAATATATTAAATTTTTTTAGAAATAGCGTTTTAAAAGATCTAGGCTTTTTATGAAAAATTAAAATTTAGTCTTTTAAAGAAATTATTATTCAATTCGATATATATATATATATATATATATATATCCATGGAATAGTCCATGCTTATTGAATTAATTGAATAATAATTTTTGGTAACTAATTTAAAAATAAATGAATTCAAATTTAAAATAGAGAAAAGTTTTGACAGTCGTGACTTTTCACGGAGAAACGATTTCAAGTTTATCTGATATTGCGATTTTTTTTCGATAATTTCGAAAGATTTACTGTGCAATAAATGTGGAAACGGGGCAAAAATTCAACTACATGACACGCGTTCCTCTTTCCGCATCGCCTTTGTCTTTCGACGTCCGTCATCATGACAGCTTGCTTTCTCGTCTATGAATAGATAGCGGTATAAAGGAGGACACAAGATGTAAGGGAATAGGCGGACCCACGTGGTTTAAAATGACAGTACATGCGTCTACCTACCTATTCCGAGTGCAACGCGTGAGGGAGAAGACCTTTCTTTCAATACCTTCTCCTACGTTTATTTATATAGACGTATCAACGGATCTATCGATGGTTCCAAATCGATACGCGATATAATTCGATAAATAAAAAAATCATTAATACTATTAAAGATTTCTCGGAACAAATTAAATATTTAGTAAAGCAAAAACGATAATTTTGTTAAATTTTTTAGTGTCATTGTCCTTAAATTAATTATCGAACATTAAATTGTGACGTGAAAAAAATAATATTTGATATAAAAGTTAAAAAGATATTTTATTTCACATACCTTAAATATTACTTAATATCCAAAAATCTTCTAGAAAATTGTAGTTTTTTTATTGTAAAATTAATCATAAAAAATAAATTTTTAAATAATAAAATTAGAATATCTTTACATAAAAAATTTAATTCAAAATATTTTTGTGACCTGTGATGTTCAACAAACATAACGTAATCCTAAGTAAAGTAAAATCTTTTAATACATGTCTATCTGATAAAATGAAAAAAGGGAATCGATTCGCTTCTTCGCAAGATGAACGGAATTCCTCTGCTTTTCTTCCTTCCTATATAAAAATATTCCGGACGACGTCGCGGTGGTCCCCATAGGGCAAACCTTTTAAAAGATTCGTGCAATAATATACGAACGCTACAGTGGTCCCGAATGATTTAAAGGGATTATAGGCACTGTTGTTCCTTCAAATATTAATATCTCTGCACGGTAGGTATGTTTTCGCATCTACTCTTGTCAAAGAATAAACAATCGATCTAAATAAAAAGAATTTTTAATAGCAGAATCTTTATATAGACACGTTGTATCAATTGCGTTATTTCATATCATATTTTGTGCTTCGGAGAATATTTTATTTTATATAAAAAAAAAAAAAGGTAAGACAAAACTGTGGAGCGAAAAATCAAGAATATTAAATATTATATTTTTCAAATATAAAAATCTTAAAGGTTTTTTTTCGTCCATTTTCTTTATTCTTATTTTGTAGCACGTGAATTTTTTGTTCCAATCTATGAAATAATTGAAATAAATATTTTTTTCAAAATTTTTTCATAACATTTTTATGTCCAGATTGTTTCTCTTCCGTGATTTCATATTCCACGATTCATACGTAACATCACGTTCTGTTTTATGAAATGTAGCAAAAATTCCAATCTATATTTATCGCGGTTGATTCTAACTCCATCCACCCTCTTAGCCCCCCAAAATCTTGCATTCAATACGAAAGGCATCTTTCTGTCTGAGTATCGATAGCTCGAGTGCGCCGGATATAACGCGTCTGTTGACCCAAAAAATAAAGAGCATCATCGACGAGAGCTTTCAGATACGGTTTAATTCCGTTCCTTCGCACAGATCTGATTCTGATTCTCTCAATCGAGTATTTTTCGAGTTCCATTACCATTCCGAGAAAATAGCAACGCGAGAGCATAATGATGCAAAATAAATATGCGATACACGGCAAATTGTAATATCAGTTTCTATGCATATACATATTTAGACACGCTGTCGCATCTCTGACGGGATAAATAAATTAGTGATGGGATAAACCTAGGAAAATAAATTAGCAAAAGTTTCCGCGAGGACGGATATCAGCAACTAAATAAGAATAAAAATCCTACTTCTTGATCCGGGAACTTGCTTGAGCGAAAAATGTTAAGTTGCATACATAAGTACGCTACCCGTTAGATCTCTTAAGTTAAACGTAAGCGGCATTGCCATTTATCTCTAATTTGCTGCGACAGTCTCTTCGAGCGACGTCTGTCAATGACGGAGAAATCGCAATTATACCGTTGTGTCAATTACGGTTGCCGATAAAAGGCAATCCAACTGACAATCAGATTAATCGACGAAGCGGAAAATTTAACATCGATAAAATCCAACGTCCTGCAAAGTTCCTACATTAGAGAAGAAAAGAAAAAGATCACTCGCAATTTTGTACCGTGTCAGAAAAAGAGCTGTCGAGATCGGGTGGCGACAAAGACAAAAAAAATCAGCTATCGTTCACCAGCGTTGACAGCTGATCTCCCCACAGTATTAAGTGCGATCGTGTTAATGACATTATGTGTGCCCTTTCACGAGTATCTTTTTTTTTTATGACATCATTTTTCCGAACGTGCCCGCAAGTTAATGGTCGGACTTTTTCGAAAGATGCTCGAACGAATTCTTCCACGTGACAGCCGCGACATAATAATTACATCGCAATAGGATCTGTCATTAGACATGCCGCGATTCTCGCTTTTGCCGACAATTTGGCGGTCGCGTCGCATTAACGTCACCATCTCGCAAATCACTCTTGTACTTGCTTGATCACGACGGAAATTATGAACTTCCGCCGCCTGCATTAATTTATAAGTAGCCTAACGTTATATGTGGCAAACGTCCCAGAAACTTCAATTTTATTCTAATTAAAAAGTTCCTCGATTAAAATTCTCCTTCGAATCAAAATAAATTTTTGATTCGAGATATATTTTTCTTTCAAAAAAAGTTACATTTTTTTTATCGACTTTTTTTTTCTTTAACACGCCACTCCGTCACTGCAACATAAGACGCAGTAAGGTGACGGCGGTCGATCGCGCGATTATGTGGGTGTCCGATGTCGCGCGTCACGTGGTGTAGGCATCGGAGCACGAAACGCTTTATCGTAATATATACGAGTGGTGTTTTCGCAACGCGAGTGACAAACGGCGAGAGAGGCTAAAGCGAAGAGCTCTCTCGCGAAAGACAGTGGGTGGCACTGTCCGCAGCTTCAAACACGAGTCAGTTTTCACAATGGCGAGAGAACTGCCGTGGAAAGTCGCGTGCAACGCGTCTTGTGATGGAGGCTGCTGCCTCTCAGAAGCAGACTCCATCGGCGAAAGATCTACCGACGTTTACGCGAGAGGATTGGAGAAAGAAAGACAGACAGACAGACAGAAAAAAGAAGGAGAGAGAGAGAGAGAGTATATACGGGATTCGAGAAAGGATGAGCGAGTGGAGGGAGCTACTTTACACGCGAGACACACGCGAACATTCGCCCACGCATTCGCGTGAACGAAGAAATAAATATGGCGTCACGATGGGTCACGCGGATAATCGTTGCGACTGTCAAACTTTCCTGCCATCTTTCCCAAAAATTAAAAAAAATTGCATTTATTTCTGAATACTCATTATATTAAGAAATTGCAATTACTTAACGATATATAAATAATAACTAGTCGCTGAAAAATTAAAAAAAAATTTATATTTATTTATTTTTTAAAACAAAAAGATATATGCGTAAATTTATTTTTTATTCGAAAATAAAATTCCGTGTTGCGAGAAATGATTTATAAAACAATTTATGTAATAAATTAAGAATTCCAAGTGATTGTAACAGCACGTAGTAAATCTGAGAGGCATACTGTCGCTTTCACTCGCCGCGAAATCAGTGTGTCAAAACACGCGCCTAATGTCAAAACTGCGCAAATCGAAGATTCATCGGTTGTGCACGCGCGGCGGGATGATTTAACGTGCGTAAACGCTATTCGTTACCAATACCAATCTAAGTACCGACGAACCGAGGATAGTTACTTGGAGGGAATAAATCGTCGCCGTAACTCGCGACATAATAAATTATCGGTAAGGAGGGAAGAGAGATCTTGGAGCGGCGATTGATTTAATTCGTGTCGAGTGGATTGAGTGTCGTTCATTTTCAAGACGAACGGAAAAGACGCTCGCGACGGGAAGAACAATGGCTGGAGGGCAATTAATATGGACCGATAGCCTCCTTGCCGACGACCGGAAGTGCCAAGGATACAATACGGACGGAGGATATCCCGCCACACGTGACTGGAAAGAAATCTGTATAGCGGAACTCTAACAAGATGACAATGAAACCACGCGATCGATACTGTTAGACGAGCGGACGCTATTCTCGTAAGGCCGTAGATCCCGGTCCTCGCTCTGATCCCAGATAAAGTTGCCGTAGATATAATTAGAATCGAACGAGATCGATCGGTTCTTCAATTCTTTAAGACTAGTTCATTAGACGATGGTATATTCGTGAGGGCGTAAAAGCATCGAGTCAATAATTTATACGTGGTAGACATACGAGAAAAAAAATTAAATGAAAAAGAGCAAATATTTATAAATTATACGTTAATCAAACTTCTAATGCTTTTTTCTATTTGAATTAAATAAGATTTCAAAAAGTAATACAACAGATTCTATTGTGAATATAACGTAAGCGTTCGCTAAATAAATCGATTTCTTTCAACGATATTTACCGAAGAGATTAACACAGTGTCACGGTCGCACGATCGTTACATTTAATATCCTAGATAAACCGGGGGCTCTAAGAGGCTACAAGCAGTTTCATAGTTAGACGTGAACACGCACGCGAGTGCAAACGATCCGCCGTGACCGATACTTGGGCACGATCGTAGCCGGGCTTCGAAGAGGGAAGGGAACGGGACGACAAAACGATCCGTAAGGTATCAAAGGGCCGTGCGCGCATGCTTATTACGTAATTGAATGAACGTCGAGATAAGGACGAAAATTATCCGTCGTCTTTTCTCGCGTCGCGAGAGAAACCCGAGACCCGTGAGGGCCGTGAGTCTTTATCGGAATTATTTTATGTGTGCACGATACGACCGCGGATTGATTTCCTAGTCCGCGTGATAAAAAACGTATAATATTACGGTGAAATGAGAACTAAGACTACATTAGAGATCAAAAAATTCATATAAGTAGTTTTTAATCCTCTTTATTTTTTTTTTTTTTTTTTATAAAAATATTTTTAACACATCACTCAATAAGTCCCCGGTCTGACACATATATGACAATATTGTTGACAGATCCACGTGATTTCTAAAAAAAAAATTTGTTTTTCTTAGACCGGAGACTTATCGAGTGATGTGTTATTTTATTCCAGAAAATATCTAAAGGTTTTATATGGAATATTAATTACTTCGTCCGATAAAAATTTTATACACCGAAAGGCTAAGCAAAATAATGAGTCGCGATACATATTACGCATTACGACCACCGTCAGCGCGTTAACTGGGCGAACAAAGGGCCGACTATAAACCGAGCACGGTTATAAACCAGGCCTGCCAAGCAGAACGCGCCAAATTCGCGACCACGTCTGAAATAACACACAGGGAGAAAGAATGAAAATGCACGCGGCAGCAAGAAGCACGAGGAATTTTTGGATCGACTTGTAAATCTAATTCAAAGCCTTTGTTTTATTCTTCTCCTTTTAATTTTTGTTCCAATTTTCATAGAAAAGACGTTTCAAATTGACGTCTCATCTCTTTGACGAAAATAAGATTCGATTCGAAAATTAAAGTAACAACCAAGTTCGTTTGGATATATTGTTTTCTCTTTCTATCCGATAATAACTAATTATGTCCTTTTCAATGTCCGTCCGTCTAGAAATTTGATGGAGTGATCGCGTTTGAAATAGAGCCGATTTCGAAATTTCGACATCGGCTTTTCAAAGTTGTCGGATGATGAATTAGAAACGACGCGCCATTTATCAGTTCACCGTGTAATTTCTCATTAATCAGTAGCCGGATGACAAGCCGGACACGAATGTACCACGGAGCGAGCGAGCGAGACGTTGATGCGTTCTCATGGCAGCTTTCAGAAACGCATAGATGTAATGATACACGCTCGTAGGTCGCGAGGAGCGTATGATTAATCGCGCTCGTCGTATCGTCAATTTCGATCTTCGCGCGTGCGATACGATGCGCGTGCACACGCATAATTAGGTAAACCGATAATTGGCCGTAAGGCCAGGGAGGGCAAGCGACCTTGATGCGCGCGAAGGAAGGTTTCCAGCCGGCTGGCTGGAGTCATTTCGCGCTGTTTTATTCGCGGACCGAATTGTTAGCCCTACCCTGTGGGCATAATATTTTGACTGGGCCCGTAGGCGTGTATAAGAGTGTGTCAGCCTGTAATCACGCGCTCGATTAATTCCAACGTCGACGCGAGAGGCGATGGGGCCGCGACGCGAGTGTGCCAAGAATACGTGAGCCGATACTGTATGCATAACGTGCCTACCACAAACGATTAGGGTAAATAAGACTTTTCTCCCCAGGAATAAATAAACTCGATAATGTATTCGGAATTTTTTAATAATTGAATCGATCACTCTACGCGATAAACAAAGAGTCTCATCTTCTTGCAGTGCATTTTTATGAAAAATGATTTTAGCACAAATAAATTTTGTAGAATGAAAGAATAGTTATATTAATAAAGAAAAAATGAAACGTGAATCATTATTTCTATTTATATTAATCTAGATAGAGAGATATTTTACATATCTCAATCTCGATAAATTAACTTTCTCCATGTATCTCTTAATAAGTTAACTCTTCGATGAAGAGAGAGAGATACAGTCGTACAAGAGTGAAAAATGGATGTTGTATCGATTGAAATTCTAAAGATGCAAATTGTATATCCTTAGGAGAGAATCGCACTCTCGAAGTGTGTTCACTGTGTTTTCATCGGACCACTTTTGCGAAGGACAGAATTTATTCTTAGTGTACGGGCACAAAAGTGCCTATAAATATCAGGGGAGGGGAACGCCGTGTTGGCATATCCCGGAGCTTGTTTTTTTTTTTTTTTTTCTCTTTTGCTCGCGTCTTTCTGCACGGAGACCCTCATTCTACGGATCCCGAAAACGTATTTATTCTTCGGCTCTACGAGAGAAACGAGACGTCAGACATCGTATCGGTTTTCTCGAGTCATGTTTTAAAGACGACTCAAAGAGATTCTGCTCGTTCAGTTAAAAGGCTCAGATAAAATCAATTCTTTTGTTTCAGATGAAAAAATAACATCTAAAAATAATACCAGGTTAAAATTTAGCAAAATCTTCTTCTTTTTCATTTTTCGACTACAAGAATATCAAAATCTTTTCGCAAGATATTTGAAATAAATAATAAACCTAAATATAAAATAGAAGCGCCTGCAATTGTAGATTAATAAAGATCGCTGTAAATAATTAATGTAACACATCACTCAATAAGTCCCCGGTCTGACATATTATGGCAACATTGTTGACACCACGTGATTTCTAAAAAAAAATTTTATTTTTTTTAGTTAGACCGGAGACTTATTGAGTGATGTGTAATACATTATGAAAGTGTACGACATATTTCCAATCATTATCATTTACACGCGGTTGTCAAAAATAATGTGAAAAAAAAAAAAAATTGTCATCTCGTTTTTCACTGTTATAACATTATTTCTATTTTATATTCTAAATATTCCAAATACTCCTACAATAACAAAATTAAAAAATACCAAACAAAAGATGTTAATATTGGCGGTACGATATTATCGAGGCGCAGTATATAAGCATTTCCGGTGTGGCACCTGCTTTCTCAGCGTTGAAACGATCCACGTAGCTTTTATAACCGCCCGCGACGTCGTCCCGAGTCGACTAATGCCGTAGTAAAAATGCATCCGTGTGACGCAAAAGTCCACGGGGCCCTTTAAAGGCGGCGCTATACTTTACGATTTCCGCGTCTTCGACGATATGTCGCGCTTTAAAACGCTTTATATCGTCATTTCACATCCACGTTATCGATTCACCGCGGATAGAGATCCGCACGATCGCGCATCGGCGAGATAAATCTATCCATTCAGTTGTCCGGCCGAAGTAACACCGACTTACACTTCCCCCGCCTCGCGGATTCGACATAGAGTCGTTGCGGTCTTCGAACGTTCTCGCGGTTGCGGCCCGCGGGATGAAATCCGCGGATAGATATACGCGTCACGCGTAGAGAACGGCATATAAGGTTCTGCGCGTAGAGTCGTAAATCTTTACGGATTGTCCGGCTTTTCTTATATTTTAAGTTATCTCCACCGTGCGAGAGGCGTCCACTCTTAAATCTCTCTCTCTCTCTCTCTCTTTCTTTCCTATATAAGTCCCTCCGCCGCTATCTTTCCGGCCGGTTCCACCCGCGGATAAGCCGACAGATAATCGATCTTCGCCGCTGCGCGGCTGATTAAGCCTCGCTGGGAACATACCGTGCGTTATATCGAACACGCTTGACGACTCTACGTAATTGATTCACGATCGCGGTCATATAATATTAACCGCGTGTGGCGTATGTTATAGAGAAAGTACGAACCAATCGCGCTTCCTTGGGAAAGGATGATGGTAGACACTCGAGATATATAATTTGCGATTTAAAAAAACCTGCTTATCTTGTCATAAATGATTTGTGTTATAATTTATACCCTAATAATCTAGAAAAATTATACATCAATTATAACATATATTATATTTAAATAAATATTTTGAAATCCATCTCAATATTTGTATTCCAACTCCAATTAATAGACAATTAATAATCAGCAAAAAAAAAAAAAAAAAAATTATCTTAAATAAGTCAATGATCAAATTGCACGCATAGAATAAAATTAAAATAAAAACGTTTTGCTTGATAGACTAATTTATAATTTCAATTTTTCCTTCGTCACAGATAACGATAGGGCGTTTACGTTTTTCAGTAACTTTTTTCCGCTTACTTCGAGAGCATCCGAATAAATGAACCCTTTCCAGCGCTCCCCTCGCGGGGTGTGGCAGTCGCGGTTGCGAACGCTTCGCGTTACTCGGACGATGCGATTTATCTTAGCCACACGGCGAGAGAGTAGGCTGAAAATACGGCGTGGCGCGCGGCATGGGCACATCTCGCCGGTGTGCGTGCCGTCGCCGGCGTGCACGTGTACGCGTTACAGCGTGTGCAGTCAAGTTTTATGGGAGCGGGTCGCCAAACATGGTAACATGCCCGCGACTCACCTCTCTCGTACAGGCCTCCCTTCGTACCTGAGAGAAACGCGCGCGTGTCTATATGACTGCGAATCAGCGGACGATCGTGAAGTTTCCGCGGTTGCTAAAACGCTTCCTATTTACACGATAATCACCGGTTATAAGTTCCCAATCCCTTCTTCTCCAAAAAATATATTCATTATTAAGTAATAAATTAAAGGATTATTTATATTGGATAAGATACATTTAATAACTGATTATTACAAAATTGTCAACGTCGAATTTTTTAAAGCACTATATCTGCATCTTCTAATTCCTACGAATATAAGAAATATTTTTATTTATTTAAAGACGCGATATTAAAGTTAGATAAGTTATTAAACGTAAGATATGCAAGAAAAGTTGGCGGGAAAGTCTCAGGTAGCAGAAAGAAAATGTATAGAGATTATTTGTCCCAAGTAAACAAGCGACGAAGAAGGCTCATCTCCAAACTTGCGTTCCTGCGTTAGCGTGGAAAAACTTTCTTCGAGAGAAAATGGCGAGAAAATAGTAACATATAGTAGCGATTTATGGATGATCCTTTACAGAATGAAGATGAGAATTACGACTTATAGTCGGAGAGTAGGGTAGAGAAGAGAACAGGATGAGAAAGTTTTCGATGAAAACGAATGGGTAGAGGACAGGCGGGGGACGGAGAGAGGAGGGGAGAGAGGGCAATAGGAAGTTCACGTGTTCGCGCCACGCATTTCGCGCGTTTAATTACTATTATTAATTTGCGTGCGGCTTAGGAATAAAGCGCGTGTAATCGCGGATGTCTAGCGACCGGCTCGCGATTTACCGCCACGCGGCGCACCTGCGACCACAGACGCATCGTGGATATTAAAATAACTCCTGCCGGCGGTTTTGCAAAAGGAATCGTAGATTTAAAAACTAAGACCGCCATTAAAAGACACGCGGATGTCCGGCCGAAGTCGCGGAATGCGTTAAAAAAGGAAAAAAGAATGCGCTCGAGCATTTGACAGAAAACAGGTGATTTGGGGATCATTCATTCGTCCTCTCTCTCTTCCCCCTTTTCGTCGCTGATAATAGGGCTATCTCCCAGCTTGACCTCCGCCTCGGAATCTCGCGACGACGATTACGCATCGTGGGGTCGAAGTTTCGAGCTCGAATAAAATCGCGCGGAGAAAGAAGATCGATGGGTCCAACGAACGGGATCGAGATTCGCACGTACTTGGAACTTTGACGTAAGATGATGTCGATCCAAGATTAACAAGTTAACCTTGTACATAACAATCGGTATTCATATGGAAGCTCGGCGCCATTTCTAGTCAAGTTTCCTTCAAGTTACGTTATGAGGGGATACACGTGTTACTTCTCTTAATTTACGAGCTAAGTTTCTTCGTGTCGATGTTATATGTTAGAAGTTGTAAAGTCTTGAAATGTTTGCACAATCTTGAAAAGGTTACGGTTACATTACGCTGGAACACTAACTTAAATATCTTTATTTAACTTTATTCTTATCTTTAAATAAATTTTATTTCAATAAAAATTTAACCATAAGTTTAATCTTTTTTTAAGTATTTATTAAAAAAAAAAGAAAAAAAAAACTGACGAGAGATATCTCACTCTTCCGATTTTCTCGATCGCTTAATCTATCGCAGTTCTCTCTTCAGCGAGGCGCGGTGATTCATTCGCATGCAAGAGTAATCATGGAGGGGGATCATAGATGAGCGGTGTGTCTGCCGCCGCTTCGTCGTAAATAAATCACAATCTCTCCGTTAACGTCACGAATCTCGACATATGGCCGAGATTGTTTGCGTTAATTAATAACATCGTGCGTTGTACGCGTACGTCCGCGAAATTGCACGCGCTCTCTCGCCTCGTCATTTTTTCCCGATCTGCTATCGCTGATGAAACTCAATTTGCTCGACTTGCACGAAAAAGCGATTATTCATCCGGAACATATCAAAACTGTCCTTTTCGAGTTGACTTTTTCCCCTCAAATTATAACGCGCACATCAATTTATTATTTTAAAATATATATATTATTCCAAGCTACTAGAGAGCAACATGACGATGAAAATAAAACTATTATATCGCCGACTATAATTAAGATTATTACTTCTCGATGCTTGAAGATCAAGTTCTGTTCCACGAAATAATCAATGAATGTCTAACGTGCAATCAATTAGCGCTAGGTGTGTAATGATATGCTTGTTTGAGGTGGAATCGAATCCAAACACCGGATATGCCGCATCATCCAAACACAGCTTACCATCGTTTATTGCTCAAAGTGCATACGGAGTGCTTTACGATAAACACGAAACGAGCACTTAACAGCTAAGCTTTATGCGGGTGCTATAATGGCATAGGAGAGACATAGAGTTGAAAACTCACACGAGAGTTGATAGATTTAAACACAATACACCATTCCCCGAGGGTACCAAAAATAGCGAAAGACATAATAATGGTGAAGAACTTTCTGACAGCAAGTGTCAAACAAGAGGTAGGTAGAAAATTAATCCTCGGAAGATAACTGTTAACGAATGCCATTCAACGGCTGATAAATAAATATAGTGAGACGAGATACAGATCTCTCGTATCACCAAACACAATTTTGCATCTCACGATAAAAATGTGTAGTGCGATTGCAAAAATTCCCTAAATTCCAAAACAATATATATTATATATTAGATGTCAATTTTATAATTGATTTATTACTCGAGTGGATTAAATCACATGATTTTTCCCGAGTTAAACACGATATTATTCGCTTTACTCGCTGCAAAGTTATTTCCACTGTTCAATTCCGGTCAGATTTCTCAAATAACTCACATAGCTCTCTCTTTTTCCAGACAGAATGTTTCTCGGATAACTATCGCGTATACGACAAACACATTGGCAATATCCTATCGATATCGGCACTCGACGAATTAAAAAAAAAAAAAAAAAAAAAAAAAAAGGAAAAGTACGTGCATGGTGGCAATCATACGATATCGATAGCGTTTTATTTTTACGACGGATTGGCGTTTATCGGATACCATACATCCATACCTGTGCGATACCGCTGTTACGCACGCGTGCAAATACTTCCGTTGCAAATACACGCGCGACATATGTAGCGCTCGCCGAACACATGTACGGCATATGCGCAAGGTCGACTTGACCGAAGGCGCGCGAAATCCAGATAACAAGAGCGGCGTCGAGCGGTCTCGCGCCTACGTCACGCATCGGCGCGGATCACCGCGGATTCCTCTCTTCCGATACGATACACGAGCGGTACGAATTCCCACTCTTCCCTCCCCCCACCCCTCTCCTCTAGATTGTACAGAGCACAATCGACCTAACCAGAGTGCAAAAAGTCGATCTCTCACCGTAACCGCGACGAAGAGCGGGAAAATGATGAGTTCTCGCGTGTGAAACGTCGGCCAGCGGATGGGAAACTTTACGGTGAATCGCGAGGATATTTCACGGCGCGTAAAGGCGTTTAAAAAATTATAATAATGCATATTTCTATAACAGTATAACGAATCGATCGATGCACCGAAAACACACGGAATCCACGTATATAATGCCAAAGACCAGAGGCGTACATATCTTTTAATCTTTTCTTTACAAACTCGTATAATATCGTACGATTTCTTTAAGATACTGACTTAAAAAAAAAAAAAAAAAAAAAAAATGATTCGTAACTACACTGACCTTATAATCGTCCGTGTGAGTAACTAAAAGTACGAAATAAGTGTGTAAGTGATTAAATTGAGATATAACGCACGTGTGCGCGATAAAAAAATTCATGTAAATAAACGATTATCTTACACTTTAATCGATTATCTCTTGCCTTGATCAGTGATGCGTGACACTTTAATAACTGAAAGTTGTCAAAAATATCGGTGTGTATTTTGTTTTAGTTTTTATTCGCGTACCGAGTTCGCGGAAACCGAAGGTGCTCGTTTGAGCGTGCCCTTCCAGGAATCAGAGGCTCCGCGAGAGGATTACGAGTTCTCAGAAAATCCGGGACCAATAAGACGCGAGATCATCCTTCGCGAGTCGACGAGTTTCGAGAGTCGATTTTCGAATCAACGAATCTCCCAAGATCTTTTTATCAGACCACGAGAATAAAACACACTATGATTGATCATTGATCGTTATCCTCGCGAAATAATTAATATTAATACGCGGCAAGGAATCTTGTTCGTTCTCTTTTTTATTTCTACTTTCATTACAAGTAACGATTTTAATATTCATGCTATTTTCCAATTAAATTTCATACACAACAAATTGCAATATTAAAAACGAGTTTCGCGCTGCAAATCAATCATTAAAAAATGATAGGAATAATAAAAAATAATGGAAAATTAAAAATATAGTATATTATTAAAATGAAATTATAAAAATACAATCTTTTCTGCTCCCTACCTCCTGTTCTTTCGCGTGCAAAGTTTTATTTCGATACGATGTAATTATGCTTTGAATTAATAATGTAGTAATAACAGCAAGTAGGCAAAGAGAGAAAAAATTACATGATTGATGACGACATATGTTATACTTTTAGAGAGCTAAAACGAATAATATGACTTTCCTTCGCGAAGAAAAAGAAAAAAAAAGAAAAAAAAAAAAAAAGAAAAACCAGACACGTCGCAAACGAATGTATCTTCCGTTATTCGATACATCGCAAAATGGCAAAAATAATCGTGTTACGTGATCCGCGTGAGTCGGCTGAAAATGATCGATGGATCGTTGACGAGAGGTCAGCCGATATGTAATTTCAGCGGGAACAAAATGACGTGATACAGTGCAATTACAGCGTAAGACAATCGCCATTCACATTTCTATTTGTCGCGCTTGAATGCGTCGTCATTATCGCACGATGATCACTTATCGATAATATATATATATATATTTTTTTTTTTTTTTCATATCAAAATTTTTTTATACGATCTCTAACTTTCTAATGACCCGATTATCGCGGATTCTACGACGTAAACGAATTGATAAGATTACTAAATTTTTTCGAAGGTCAATTGTTTGCTTAGTTTGTGTGTAAGATGTACATATAGTGATTTTAAGATAACATTTATCCAGGTTGTACGAGAAATCTGTTAAATTCCGAGAAATCTGTTAAATAAAATTCGCAGTAAAAATGCTGATTCAAAGAGTTTTTCTCGAGAAGATAATGTTGCGCATTAAATGAATAGATTTTCCGGCTAAAGGATCGAATAAGACTTCAAAAAAAGTACGCATAAAATCTTCTCAATTTTATTCCTCTCCATGAAAATGTCCGTGCATAATTTTGCAAGAGTCGTTACTTAATCGCTTAAGCTGTCGCATAGTTTCAAGCAAGAGGCGTTAAATAAAGAGGCATTTCGTTTGTTCAAGGTATAAGAAAGAAAAGGAACGCGTGGCAAAATGTACACGTTTCAATGCCAGTTTATATACGCCAGCATAAAGGATATATTCATGCGACCGTTTTCTCTGTAAGGCGTAATAAGCTAACCACTGTTTCCCGTGCTGAGGCCGCGGATAGCCAAGAGAGAGAAAGAGAGAGAGAGAAAGAGAGAGAGAGAAAGAGAGAGAAAACCGAATGTGCCAACAAATTAGGATCTCGCCTGCGTTTCCTGTCATCGAGCTCGTGTTAGATTAGCACGTAATGTCCACTGAAAAACGTCGCTAGAGATTAGCCAGCATTGTATGTAACATTGAAGAGGCTTGACTGGCGAGATCAAACCGGAACCTGCTCGGGTTAACGAGCTAATGAGATAATTGCGTGGCTATGTAAGTGTAGCGTAATGTAAGCTGCGGGATGAAAAGCCGAGAATAAGAATAAACCTCATTGCGATAAAATATGTATAAAACGTTCAACGTTATTGCGTTTCGCAGGAGAATAAATTCTTGTTTCGAATGTAATCGTTTTGAAATGTTGCAAACGCGTTGATAAATTAAAACGATTGGAAAATGTGCTTGCGACAAACATCGATAGGTTATTATCAGGAGACGCCCTTATCTCGCAGCGTTATCTTGGGTAACCAAAAGAATATTTGTGAAAAATATGTATCCCTTCCTTCCCTGTATATAGATAATTAAAAGATTAAGCATTAAAGCGTTAAAAGAGCACACGAGATATGGTGTTTTCTCAACGCGCATTTAATATCGCTGAGAAAAAAATCGCACGCAAAGGCGGCGATTAATTAAAAAACGCGAAGTCGACATCGCGACAATCGTCATCGTCAAGACTATGCTTATTACGATTTTGTCGCGTCCGAGAAAAGATCACTAAGATCGCAATAAACGCAGCTACGCCAAGGTGGCTGCCTTGCCGCGGGCGAGAAAGTATCACGGTGCATATATATAGTATGCGTATGTCGAAGCTGCATGTAATAGTGCATATATGCACACATGTATATGTGGTACAAGAATATAGCATATGAGAGAATCACATATACATGCATACACGAACCGTTTATTTTAATCTTCGTCCCTTTAACCCCTTCGTTAGACCCCAGAGCCATTAAATGTCTTCCCTCGATTTATCCTTTATTTCTTCGCGAGAATAAAATGTGCTTAACCGATGCTTTTTAACCGACTTGAAATATGTTGGCTCTGTTTCGACTTTACAATATTGAAAATTGATAGCTCTGGTAAAGAGTAAAGGTAAAAAAACCAAATAAAAATTTCACCGACACTTAACTGCGATAAAGATAAAATAATATAATGTTGTGTGTGATGTATGTAATGGCATCGCGCATTTAGAATTTTACGCGAGCTGATAATATCTAATGGATGCTCGCGTACAAAATTTCACATGATCACGTCTTAACATCCTCGCACTCCCCGATACTTTAGCGATAAAGCAAATGGCGAATATGATAATCTGTAATGTGAACGTGTCTCGTGGACTTTCGCACCGTTTCGCGTCATGCATAAACACCTAATGTCACACACAATGAGCAATATATCTTCCCGCGAATCGGACGGAGAAGTCGATGCCAATAAGCGAAAGTTTCGTCGTGCGAACGCGAACTTAAATCCACTAATTTATGAATTAAACAATAAAAAGAGGCCCAGAATAAATCCGAGTATATATAACACATCACTCAATAAGTCTCCGGTCTAACTAAGAAAAACAAATTTTTTTTTTAGAAATCACGTGTGTCTGTCAACAATGTTGCCATATATGTGTCAGACCGGGGACTTATTGAGTGATGTGTTATATATATATATATATGTGTGTGTGTGTGTGTGTGTGTGTGTGTGTCTTGTACTTATTGTTATATTTTCCTCTATAAACTCCATTATGTGCGTTTTCAATTTTCATACGCAAATAAAAACCTAAATAAACCGGGATCCTATTAAAAGATGTACAATATCTCACTATTACTTTTGTGAATAAAAAAAAAAAAAAATTTCGTTTACAACCCAATTAATTTTTGCTGCAATTATCGTATGTGTAACTTGCTTCATATCATTCGTACATTATTTTAATCATTAGTTGAATATTATATATATAAACTTATTTCTTGTATACTATTATGTAAATCTATATGTAAACTTCTTTTTGTAAACAATTATTTTAAATTGTAAATTACCCTACGTAATTATTTACAGAAAATTTACATCTTTCAGAGAGTAAAAATAAAACTATATTTTTATTAATTTCAAATAAATGCCTTCTAATTTCTTTCGCTCGATAAACTGTTTCAATAATAGTCTCCGAAAGAAATTTCTGTTGCCGATAATTCTGCGAGAGTATTCCCATATAGCGACTCACACGTACGCAAGTGCGTCGGTGTGCGTGCCGAAGAGGTAGTAGGCCAGTACCATATACGGATGCTTCGTTCGGTCCGTGATGGAGGAGAGGTTGCTCTGACCATTGCTCGGGCCAAAAGAGAGAAACGCGAGGACCGGTACGGGTCGTGATGTCCCATATGCGAGCAACGGTTGGTTTGCAGAGAACAACCTTCCTCGAGAATCAATCTACGAGACTTACAATTTTTTTATTCCCCAAATGAATAGCGTGCCAAGATCCTCCGCATATTAATATCGAGCGCGTAATCGATATTAATAATTTAAAAATGTTATGTAATATAAGAAAAAAAAAAAATATATATAAAAATGAGAAAATATAATAAAGAAAATATAATAGCGAAATATTATCGTTTTCATATCGCACCTACAATTGAATTAGGAAATCATTACGTTAAATGTTCCACTAACGTACTAGTCAAAACAACAAAATCGAGAGATTCGAGAGATACGACAAGTTCTAATCCCAAACGGAAGAGGCGAGGTCAAAGACCATGTCGAAGAGAGGGGAGGAAATAGGGAAAACTAAAAATAGAGGAAATGCTTTGGGCGTCAGGTATATATATAAAAAAAAATATATTCTTATTTCGATTTCGCTCCTTGTTGTCGGCGCGTGCGTAAAACTATCGGCCAGATGTGAACCACGTGTACGGTTTCCCCATCTCTTCCCCCTCCCCCCAACCCTTCCCCACGTGCTCTTCCGTTTCTTCTTCTCCCGAGTCTCGTAGTTCGCTCGTTCGACCTTCGAAAATTTAAATCACGGCCTCCCTCGTGCGCGTGTATATATATATATATACCCACACACGTGCAAGGGCGTGCTTGAGAGTGTGGGTGATGTCGAAAACTGGTTTTTCAGGCCCTTCTTCACAAGCCCTGCGCGAATCGAAAGAGACGAGCCAGAATCGAGACGTCATTACGAATGTTTTGTCGCAATGATTGATAACGACGAAGCTTCTCAATAAGATAAGATTCCGCGAAAGATATTTTTAAAAAGATCCCTGCGATAATTATCTCAACCTCAACAAACCAAACCACTCCCTTATCTACCTATATTTGCTCTCCTATAAATATAGCTCTTACAATTATAGTTTTGATGAATAGAATGTTTTTTTTGCCACGAAAATTAAAGCAAATTTAACGTCGAAAAAAATAATATTTCTTTTCTTTTTCTTAAATGAAATATTACACGGATCTTCAATATGTTCCGCGTTAGACGTACGAAATTTAAAATGGCATGATTTAGAATCTTGACCATCAATCGTAAGTCATATGTTACACTAACACGTATCTCTCGAGCCTGGATACAAGAAAGTAATATTCGCACCGCGCTAATCCCATACGAAATTTAAGACACCGCAATTTTGAACGTTCGATGTGCGTGTGAGATGAGCTTTAAAAAGTTTCAAGCCCGTATGCGAGTTATCGGAGCCGCGACAAACGAGCATTTCTGCAAAGAGTCTCGAGTTCCGCGTGACTAAGGGAAACGATTTACGAGCGTTCGGACCGAAGGCGTGACCGAACAACGACGATCGCAGCGCGTAAATACGTCGCGGTCGTTGGCGCTCGAAAATCCGATAATAGATTCCGCTACGCGCTCGTGCGCGAACAAACCCCGATAGAAAATCGTTTCTAGTCGGCACTGGCATGTGACGAGTGTATCCCGGAATGCAAACTGGAGATATGCCACGTTGCCTATTAGACGAGACAAGGATGGAGCAACTGTCCTTGAAGAAGGAAATGAAAAAAAAAAAAAAAAAAAAATGTATTTCCAGACCTGCCGCAATTGATAATATCCAGCGAGGATCATCGATCACTGCCCGTTAAAAACATACAGTACATACTGTGAGCAGTGAAATGTTCCTTCGAGGCAAAATGAAGCGTCTCTCGAATAGATTCGAGATTTGACCTGACGAGTTTTCGTTTTGAGAAACGTTTATAGGAAACGGTCCCGAATAAAACAGTTTCGAATCTTAACGGAAACTTTTACTATAGATTCTTCTATAGATTTACTAGACTTTTAATAGATCCGTACCTTTTACCTTTGCAGACAATCGGTTATGGTTTTCGGTTTCTATTTATATTGTCGTATTGTAAAATTTCTGGGAAATTGCTAGCGTCTTTTCAATCTTTACAATTCGGATATTACTTACTGAATAATTTTAACAAACAAGCGCATACTTAAACATTCTTAAACATGTATTATGAAAACATTAAAATTCGAAAACAACTCGTTTAAACCAATACATATTTTTGTCAAAGCCATTAAAAAATTCTAAATTTACTTTCTTATTCTCTTATTATATTCATTCTAAATGTTTTTGGATTAGACGCACCAGAAAATAACACATCACTCAATAAGTCCCCGGTCTGACACATTATGGCAACATTGTTGACAGACCCACGTGATTTAAAAAAAAAAAAATTTGTTTTTCTTAGACCGGAGACTTATTGAGTGAAGTGTTATAGTCAAGAAAAAATTTAATTATTTATTATTTATGTCTCTTATTTAAAAAATTAAATTACTACAGTAATATATTCAGTAATATATTCACGTCCCTCGAAGAATATGAAAAAGAAAGAACTCTTGTATTATGAAAATTGATGAAAATTATTAGAATTCTCGTGTTGCAACGAAATTGATACGTCGGCGAAAAGAAACGTCACATAGAAGAGAATGATGGCAAAATTATAGTGATTAACCGGATTATTTTTTCGCTAGAATGCCACGAGACAGATTTTTTTTTTTTTTTTTTTTTTTTTTTTAATCTATTTAACGAGTTTCTCGTTGGACACACCTGTTTAGTCTACACACTATTTTCGGAGGGCGCGCCAGCACTTTACGATTTCTCCCTCATCAGGAACCACGCGGCGAAGGTGGCTTAAGCGCGGCTTTTTTAAATTTTCGATCTGCATCCGAGACAGCCACCTTGACAATGGTTGACCGCGGGGGTTCCGGAACAGCGAGAATCCCGCGATCGTTCGAGCTTTGGTTCTAGACAAAAAAAAAAAAAAAAAAAAAAAAATCGGCCCTTCGGTAAGGCCTGGATATCGTCTTGCCGTTGAGACACCGCAGTGGCGTAGACGCCGCAAAGAGGATCACGAACATTAAATCACGTTGTGGGAGTGGATCGATATCGATACCCGTCCGAAAAGCGATTTCGATCAACATTTATAGCTCGGGGCTCGGCCTCGCGAAGAAGCATAAAATAAATATATTTTTACGATGATTTTTATGTTAATCCTTTATGATGTAGCTGATAAAAATTAAAATGTAAAAAAAAATATGGATCAAGCAGTAAAGTATACAATATGAAAATTTATAGGAAACGTCGCGACAAACTTTACAGCATTTATAAATATAATGATTCGATATACATTGATGTATTCTAGATGATGATGATATACTGTTACATAAATACCGTTATAAATATATCATTTAATCACACGCTGCCGATTCTTGTCCCAAGATATCGATGTGCATAAAGGAAGACGAAAAATGTATTGTGTAATTTCTCAATTTTTTTAAACTTTTTAAAATCGAGAGCAAAATGCGTTCAACGTAACGCTTAATTATTGCGCGTAACTTAATGAGGCGTCAATTTTACGGATGTGTTTTTTTTTTTCCAACGTTGAATATATTAGTGTCCCCGCGATCAGCGAAATTATCGAAACGAGCGAGAGCGCGAGTTTCGTATGGCTTTAAATTTACATGACACCGGTATTCAAGCCAACGCTCACAAATATGAGGGATTTGTCGTCATCCTGGGGAATATAATACCCGTCATGACACACCGGCTTCCCTTTGATCGTCTCAAATTCGTCGTAACGTCAGCGCGCGAGCGTACGCTGCCTAATCTAAGCGGAGTAAAGATAAAGCTTTTTTTATACGCAACAGAACGCGACAAGAGCTCTTGCTCCGGGGATTTCGAGAAACCAGATATTTTCCTCGGCCTCGAGAAAACCGGGCTGTTTTTAATTACGACCATCACGATCCGAGCTAAGCGCGGGATTATAAAACGCAGGGGTGTATAAAAGAGCGAAATCTTAATTGGATATAACGCAAATTTAATAATTACGAAATTTGGAAATGTGGAAACGTGATACAATTTTAAGGAATCTGTAATCGCAACGAGATTATCCTCGTTAAATTTTACTTATTCCCGTAGGTATATAATTACGAGTGAAACTTTGCCTCTAAAGAACTATTAGTGCAAATTTTTATTTTTAAAAAGTAAAATAAATAATCTAAAATAAAAATGAACAACGTAATTTTAACAAAACCTTTTTCCCGCGTTCACGTACACGTAGACGCGGTGGATTAATCGAAATTAGAAGAGCACGGCGGGAAATGCTCAAGAGACACTGTCTGATCGCGGTATTCTTAATACCTCGTATAATCCTATTACGATACCGAAGTGCTCCTATAATGTCTATCCGCTGGAGATTAGGATCGAGTCATGAGGGAATCGGTCAGGTTGGGTAGATACCGTCCGACGTGTTCGCGAGCACAAAATTCGAAACGGTAAAATAAGGTAAGGTAAGGTAAGGTAAGGTAAGGTAAAGTAAGGTAAGGTAAGGTAAGGTAAGGTAAGGTAGGTAGATAGGTAAGGATCGACTCGTGGATTTTAATTTATGTCGTGAGAACGGCATGTTGCGAAAGTCTTTCTTCGACATGGCGAGATAACTTTGGATACGCCTGGTCTCCTCTCCTCTCGTCGCCCTCTTACCGTTATTTTTTTCCGCGATAAGTACACCGTCCGATTAGCGCATTCGTCGTCGATAGAAATTTATGCACGCGCGATACCGCACGGAGAAATTATCATCGACGTCGCATCTCTCTCGTCGTTAAAATTATTCGCATTAGTATTAAATTTATCTTTTATTCTCTGTAAAATCTGAATAAAATTTATATAAATTAATATATTTTTTGATTTGTTTTGAATGAATATTGAAGATTTTATTTTTTAATCTGTCAATGTAATTTCATTTTATTTTTCCGTTGATTTCTAATGAAATATGTATATATATTATTGATTATTCCGATTCATATATTTCAATTTAATATTCTATATATATTAATTGCATCGTAAAAAATATTAAAAAATACAATTATATACAATTAAATTACATAAACGGGGCATTACTTCTAGCTCTTTTCATAAATTCTAAAATTTTTTTTATAATGCTCTATGTAAATTTATATAAAACTTAGTTTAGAAAATATGTATTCATTCATTATAAAACTAGGTTGTTTCAAAATTTATGTCTTCAAGCTACCTGCTGCTTGATATTTGTCTGGATACCTGCTCGGGTTCAACATCCGTCAATATAATGATCTCACAAGTACATTTTCATCAAGAATCTTAAATCTGAAAACCTTTCACGACTACCTCTCTTACAGTGTACCTAAAAAAATATTCGCCGTATCCCACAATATTCGGGAAGGATAAGCTCTTCGTACACACAAACACACACACACACACACACACACACATTGTGTGTCCTGATTTTCGTCTATTCAAGTGTATAAATTATTGGGCTCCCCATGTCCAGATACAACGCGAGCAGAAATACGCGCGTTAATAAACGGATGTGTAAAGCGAATGGTATAAATTATGGCCTTTTTATCTCGCGCTGCCGCCATGCCGTTACGTGTACCCATCAGTCCGACAGTCCATTACATCTAGACAGCCGGGTAATGCTAAAGCAGCGCAACATGCAGACCGAGTGCGACACGACGCGACGTGCAGCGTGTTCCGAGCACGCTTGCACGCGAATTGCGCATGTATCTCGGCGCGGATTTCACGTTGGGGCTGCATCACATTGTACCTGGTCTCACGCATTTCGCTCGCGACCACGAGATACTCGTAAAGATTAACACGTAAATGTCTCGATTAACGCATAAACGTAGATAGGCTCTACACAATCGGAAAGTTTGTTTTTTTGTTAAAAAAAACATGTTAAAATATTTCAATATATAACGCATTCGTGTATTGATTTAACATATTACTCTGTTGTGTTAATTGAACTCGAATGTTAAATTATTAAAAAAACTGAAAATGTAATAATAAATATGCATATATTTTTTAATGATAGAATTTATCTGTTAACGAAAAAATATTTTATTATATAATAAGAGTGAGACTAATAATTCACTACAGTCGATAATTTTTTCTGAATTATTAATATTTATTAATTAATATATAATAATTAATATAATTAATTAATATTAATAATTAATTCGGAAAAATATTGATTAAATTAATATATATTAATTGTTTTTCTAAATTTATTTTTTTCCGATCTCGTCATTAAAAGTATACGTTCACAAAATTTCTTTCAAATTATTATAAAATTTAAGCATTTATTTCATGTTAAATTTAAGCCAAACTTTTCAACTATGTAGAAAAATTTCAATGGCAATTAATCAATGGAATTATTTCAAATTGTTTGAGATTCTAAATCGTTATAAATAATAATAATAACAAATAAGAAATGAGACAAAACCTAATAAAATTTGTTATATAAGCTGCATGTTTAAAATACACATGACGTATAATTTCATACAATAAGAATGCACTAAACATTTTTATGCCGTGAAAGATTCATAACTCGCGTCTCGCGTTTCTCATCATCGTATATTTAACAGTTAGTAAAAGATTTGTTTACACTTTACGACTAAAACACAACCACCCCAAAGCTTACGTTTACGCGACGCGCGTTCCGTAATCTGTGGCACCAATTAAACGCAATCCACGTCTGTTATTCAATGACAAAGAGTCGTGGCACGGAGGGGGCCAGAGAAATCCAGACCTCTGAATCGTATATAAACGGCACGACGTCTTTCTCCTTCTCTCTTTCTCTCTTCTACTCACACGAAACGATGGAGACGCGCTCCGATCAATTATTCATGACCTCGCGACAAGTCCCGATGCGTCCGAGATTTTTATATAAATTTTTATAGGTCGCGCAGAAAGCAAGGAGGTTACGTCTTCGACAACGATTTCCTCGTATTGATCGACCGATGCATTGCGTAATTTTTTACATCAATAATTAATCTATTATCAATAATTAATGTAGAGAACACAAAACGAGTGCTCCCAACATTTTTAGCTATAATATTATTATTTAAACTCAGCAATATTTAAGAAAAAATTATATGTTTTTTAATATATTATTAATATTTCTTATTGTAAGTATATATACGAACAGATATTTTCATTATATAAATTGTTTTCAATGTATATATACTGTTTGTAAAAGAAGATTATGAATATATTCTCTATAGCCTATGGAAATGATGATCGAATAATAATCATATGTCATACGCAGAAAAAATGAGAAATGTAGTCTTCGAGTTAAACGACAGATGAGATGGAAGAAAAGCGTATCGATATGTATGTCAAGTATCACCGGATCAAGTTTGCTTTGAAAATACGAGAGCTAGTCTCGATAAATATTCGGCAAGATTTAATAATAGCCGAGATGTGTGTCTCGTTAATTTCCGGATCGAATCTTCCATTGCTCAAATAATTTCTCGGGCTAGAATCCTTATTAAAAAAAAAAAAGGAGGAAGAAAAACACGATGACGTTACCATTTATACACATTATACAGTTTCTCGATTCGTCGAATAACACGATCGCGATGCTCGAGGGATGGCACGTTCTCTCACGTATACCGTGTGTCTCGAAAAACAGCATGTGAGCACACGAGCGAATAAACACGCGACTGCAACATTAAGTACGCCTTAACTATGCGTCAAAATTATTACCATCGCGCTAATCATCACGCCTCGGGACAAAATATATATCGCTTCTCGACGCTCATATTGCTCGATCCGAACTCTCGGGATTACGATCTCTGTCGTTGTTCGTGATTTGTACCGCACCGAAGGCGGCCCGACTCCGTCTGAAGCGAGAAAGAACGAGAAAGAGAGAGAGAGAGAGAGAGAGAGATGCGCTATGAACTGGCTCTAATACATTGCCATAAACAAAGTGACCGAAGGGAATCGGACTAACTGGATCATTAAATGCCAGAGCCGTTTTCTTTTTTCTCTCTCTTTCTCTCTTTCTCTCTCTCATTTCTTTCGCTCGATATCGTACGAGCGAACGTATAGGGAACGCGGTCCGTGAATATCGGACACCCGGTATACGACGGAATCTCGCGCGTGAACGACGACGCGTCGAAGGATGTAAAAGCGCTAATGAAAGATACGACGTATGTAAAAAACGCTCTACCCTTCATCCCGAATGTTTACCCAAGAACGATGTTGACGAAAGAATACAAACGTCTCGTGTTCGGTCACGACGAGAAACGAGGATGATACTTTTCTTTTACTTTTCGACGTACTAGGTATTCATTCGCGTATTGAATAGATTTAATCGTACGTATGAAAATATCGCGTATATCACGGATATTAAATAATTTATTCGTAATATTATTTCCGCAATAAAGCCAAGTGCATTAATAATGTCAAATAATATTATTTATATGCCTGTAACGTTAAATAATATTGACAGCACTGATTCATAAAAAGAGTATCAACATGCGACATGGCAATGATGCAAAAAACTGACAATAATTCACTGACAATATTTGCGTAATAATTTTGATCGTTAATAAAGAAAAAAAAGTCAATGACAAATATTTTATCGCCAGTGGGAATAAAATCAGTGACATCATAAACTCGATTTACGATATAAATTTCATTCACTTACGACAAGAGCTATCGATCGCTGTTCGTGTAAAGCGTAATGTATTAATCGAAAAAAATAAAAGTACTGACGAAATACGATAAGACAGTTACTATCGCGGCGCACTGTACATACACATATTTGAAATTTGAACGTATAAGAAAAGTTGCCGCGGCAACCTTCAGACTCTACGACGCGATCGTTCGCGCGCTTTTTATGTGCCAAAGAAATGACAAATCATGACCACCATATGAATGCGCGCAATTTCGAAAAAACACGAATCCATTGCGAATTATATATACATGCGACTAACACATTGGCATTTCGTCAATCGCGATCAATCGAAAATCTCGAGTCGCGGCAAGATTAAATCTCATCGTATACACAATGGTCGCGCTAATTGATGGGTCGCGTTGCCCGATCGACGCACGTCATGCATTACACATTACTCGTTTACTCACCGGCTTCGCGCAGAGAGAAAGCTCAATTAGCAATCCTGCGGCTCCATAACGACGTTGATCCTCGACTGAGTCCCGGTGTCAAGCCCTGCGAACCGGTACTTGATGCACGAACCATGAAAACTGCGGTGTAGTGTCACTGCAACTTCGCAACGCGCCGAATATCCATAGAAATGTCCATGCGTGGAAATCCGACGACGCGATTACACTGATTGAGTGATAATAGACGCGACACTTGTTAGCGAATCGACACGATGCGCGTAGACTTTTGTTTGTTTACGTGCGTACGCGAGCGCGGAAAAAAAAGCGAAACCAAGTCTCCCGCTCGAGGGGCTGGCTGCCAAACGCCGACTGAGAGCACGAGACGCGTACGATGTAGCCCCACGCCTCTCTCTCCCATACTCCCGCGGCGGAGTAGGGGAAGCCGGTTTAAGGTTCGCGCAGTCGCCGCTAAGTTGGCGCCAGTCGACGCGCGACGGCTTAAAAAAATATAGAGCGTAGAGTGAGACGCTTACGTTATTCTAAAAGTTTAATTCTGCTGGATAGAAATTAAAAAAAAAATTAGAAATTAATGGGACTGGAGAGCAAAAAAAGGCAATATTGTGCATTATTCGCATTAGGATAAATCAATAAAAATAATAAGAATAATTAATAAAAAAAGCAAAATATGGGAATAAATTGATAAAAAGAAATTAATAAACAATCACATATATTTTTAAAAATAATATCTTTAATATTCTTTTCTGAATATAATGTAATATTTTAAACTTTTAGTCTAAAGCTAAAAATAAAATGATATATCGGTTTCGATATCTTTCTTGTAAGTTATTAATATTATAGCAAATTTATAAATACTATAAATATAATAAAATTATTATTACTCATAAATAAAATATAACGAGAATCAATTTCGCATTATAAGTTTAAGTACAAGCGAAATAATGCGTAATCCTTTTCGTCGTAATTCAAAATTTATTAGCAGTAAAACATTTCATGACTGTAACTCTAGGATACCGTTAAAGTGTGATATCTTTTAGCTTTCGAGTATCGAAGCAACAAGAAGAATGCATTCTCTCGCACATCTTTTATTTAAAAAAAAAAAAAAAATAATACTTTTTATTAAATATTCTCGTCACTCAAAGTTCCATTTACTTCGCGGGTAACCTCACGCGAAATAATCGTAAATAATTTCTAATGTATACATACGTGGAGAGCATACCGTTAGAAATTTCCCGCGGATACACGGAGAAACCTGAAGTACATGATACTGAAGAAGTAATCGTCGTCGAGCAACAGAAAAGACCCCTTCAAGCGCGATTCGAGTGTACAACTGAGATCCTGCTCTCTTAGCCGTCAGTACCATATTAAGAGAGCACGCCTTATTAAAACGATGTCGGGAATTGACATCTGCTCCTTATTCTGTTGCAAAAGCATTCCGCACAAAAATATACGTTGTGTTACGAAATGAATGATTTCGGAATTAATAATCTGCATTATTTGAATTATTCCTGAAAGCACGCACAGGAATAACATGAGAAACTCTGAAACCTTAATGTGTATTACGTTAAGCCGTACGCTCTTCGAGCGTACTTCAAAAAGCAACATTTGCAGAGAATATAGAATCAAATTGCACATTGCAGCAGAAGGAAATGCGTCTCTCTCGCTTTGTATATAATTAATCGGTATAATTTCACGTATCTAAATAATTATTATAAAAATAAAAATCATATATGAAGTTCTCATAATTAATATAAATAAACATAGCTCTGTTAAAAATAAAAAAATAAAATAAATAAATAAAAGCACGTACAAAAATACGTAAAAGTAAAGAGATGTAACAATGAAAAAATTATTTTATAGTAAAAAGGAATTATTTTTTCTTTTGCTTGGAATCTATGATTGGATTATATGGAGAATTTATTAGAAATCATAGAATCGAAAGAATCTATTCAAAATTGATGATATATGAAAATGAAAATATCTTGAAATACATACCCGCTATTAACACTTTTTTATTTCTTCATTCGTGTCTGTCACGCGGAAAATTGCCCCTCGACCGATCTCGTGTTCAGAGCCATCTTCTTGCCGCTGATAAACAGAAGCGAGATAAGCGACCAAGGGATAAGGGATCTGTCATCCGTGACGGAGTACGTCCCGTTCCAAGGCTCGCTTCAAGGACGATAACCCTCCGCGAACTGGAGTCGGCTCAAGACTGGATCCGATCGAGAGAGAGGAAGAGAGAACGAGCAAGCTTCCCTTTTCTCTCATCTCTCTGTATCTTTTCTCGTCTTTCTTCCCGATCCCGTCCTTATGTGCGTCTTATTTCTTGAACAGGATGATTACGCGTTTACGATCTAGGGCTCTCCCCGCGCTACCTGCTCCCGCTCCGCTGGAGTCGAAGGTGAATATATATTATCGGGAGAAGTTCCTGCGAAGGCACTTCACATAACCGTAGCCGCTCTCGCGTGAGCTACCTCGGTGGCAGAGACGAGAGAGGAGAGTTCAAGGACGAAGAAGGAGAATCGGAGAGCAGCACTTTTACTATATGAAAGGTTGCGTGGGGGGTCGATGCGCGCATACACGCACACTTTGGTGCGATTGTGTGGAGAACGATTGTAAGAAGAAACGTGGCCGTGTAGTGGAGGAGCGGTTTCGGGTCGGCATAATCCGAATTCGAAACCTGTTTCTGCCCCGTGGGTCAACAACAACATCCTCCTACATCCTACCTTTCCTCTCTCCCGCGCTTCCCTCGATCCGCCCCCACCGATCGCGGGGCCCCGACCAGATGCACGAGCCACTTCCATCGAGAAGCCGCGTATAAACTCCGATGTCAAGTGCTCGGTGGCCGGTGGTTACGTTATTTTTCTCGAGTTTTATGACTCTATCCCGCATACCGAATGCCGTCCGAAACGCCGCAAATTTTACCTCAAGCGGGAAGTACTGCGTAAAGGTGCGAATGCACCGAGATGACTCGCAGATATGTTTACGTTGACCTTAAGAACGCGTACGCAATCTACAATTTTTTTTTTAAGAGATGCAGTAGGTCTAGAACAAACGGAAATGATTTTGACAGATATTTCTTTTTCACACACACACACATACAAAAATTCTCTATCTTTCAAAATATTTTATAATAAAAAAAAAAATTTAATAAAAAAAAAATATCTTTTCTCTCTAAAAGATTAAACATTTTTTAAACTTTTAAAATAACATTGATAAAAAAAGAATAGAAAAAAAACTTTTTTTCTATCCATTTTAAAATACACGCACGTAATTCAGCGGTTGGAATTTTGCAAGATTAAAAAGTGCACTAGATGCAACGAAGTTAGTCTACTTTCTCTCCAGGCGTAAATTACAAGCACGTCCCACGGGATGTAGTTTGTACGTGTTGTGCGTGCTGAAATTTACTCCGCGACGAATCAATTAGCAGCTCCCTTACGTGTAATTATTCGGATTTAAAGGGAATTCGCGTACAAGTTGGCGTTCGACAGCCTTGTCTGTATCATTTCTCCGCAGGAGGTATTGTAATTTCCATCACGAACATATTCTATATAATTTTAAGTACTAAAATGGCATATTCAGTCGTTTCATTACAATTTTGTAACTTGTCTTTCATTCGACTAACTTTCTACATTCACGTAATGTACGTTGATTACTGATTAGCATTTACAGTCGATTGGAGAGATGCGCTTTTATGCATTCCGTCGCAAGGCCCTTGTTCAATTTCTGCAATTCAATGCACGGAATCCGAGATGCGAGCGAATCCTTTGAGAGACTCTTAACGGAAACTTGCGCTTTAATAACCAAAGGAGAAAAGATCGAGTAGATTTATTATTTATTTTATTTATAATATATATACATTCGTTAGTGTGCAATGAAATTTTAAAACAAAAACGTGGGACAAAGCGTGACTTTAAACATCTCGTCAAGTATCATTCAAATAATGCGGGTCGTTGTTCGCATATCGAGCTTATAATTCGCCAACGATAATGATCGTGAGAAAAAATCTTTGTCACATTTTTAAATTATTAAAATAAAATTATAATATATAATAAATAATACTATTGCTTACGAAAATAAAAGAAAAAAGTAAAAACGTTATTAAAAAATGTTTAATATAAAAAATAATTAAAATATATAGATAATAATAATAAAATAATAATGAATAAGTAAATAAAAATTTTTAATATAGAAAAGAAATTTTTAATATAGAAAAAAAAAGATATGATGCAATTTTGTTTAAAAACTTTAAAGATATTTATGCGAATAATATAGATATGCGCATATATATATATATATATATATATATATATATATGAAAATATATCTGACAAAAATGAACTCATTGAAACGCAAAATTCACGCGATAAAAGCTTATCGTATATGCACTATGTGTTCATAAGAGATAATACCTCTTACTTAATTGCTCTCACTAATGTACATAGATTTTATTACATAACAGTAATATCATCAATAAAGAGCTGAGACCAGAGGGTCCAGAGCGGGTCAGGGATAATTAGTAAGTGAAATAAAACATGCAGGTGCGATTATCCCAAAGTTCTCTTTCACGTTCTTTTTCGACAAAGCGTATCTCAAAGACCGGCGATCATAATTGCGCTTCTCGTATTAAGCATCTCGCTGTGAGAGATGACCTTACGGCCTCTTATCGGTGAACCAAACTCCGTTCTGACACAGGCACGTAACGAACATCAACCAATATACATGCGACCACACTGTCGGCGAATAAACGACATGACACGTGAATAAACTCACTAATAATAATTTTATTTCACGATTTTAATAACAATGATTTTTTTTCTTCTAATCTGAAATTCTTTTAATTTCTATTATTTTACGTAGATTGAATAGAATAATTTGAAAATACCGAAAAAAAGCAAAAAATTGATACAGAAAATCAAAGAAATCCCGTATGCTGTATTAAATTTTGCTTCAATAAACGATGAGTCTGCGTCATCCTTATCTCTGAATAATTCTGATATGTTAAAGCGATTGAATGAAGATGGATAGACAGATGAGTAGATAGATAAAGCGATGTCATATTAATGTACAACAGTGCACTCAAACTTGAATGAAGGTAACTACTAGCGGTATCAGAAATGCAAAATGATTAGCTTAATCTTATGGCCAATTCAGGAATATCGTGCATGTCGGAGACAGCTCCATAATGAAGATTAATATCTGTTAGAGCTTCCGCGCGAAGTATCTTCGGAATCTATTAGGCTCAGAGCAAGATGCGCGGATAGAGCCCACACTCGAGGTTCTCTGTCTGAGAACCGATGAAAAAAAAAAAAAAAAAATGATGAGGGGGAGAAAGAAAGAAGGAGACAGAAATAATTACAGAGAAGGCCGTGTCCCGCAAGGTCGAAGACGATAGAAAAAGGGACCAATATATAATGACGTTTTCAGTATTTCAGTAAAAGTAGTCGAAACTTGAAATCGAAACAGTTAAGGCGCCTTCCTGCACTCTCCGAACAAAAGATTTCTCATTCGAAACCTCGCGCATTAACTCGACAAAATTTCTTAAACTTTTCTAAATTTTACCTCAATATGATTTGAAGCCAAATAATAATTTTTAATAGACTTTCTCCAATAACGAATGCTTTTTTATAGCTAATTGATTCAATGTTATAGATCAAGATATGCATAATTTATTGAGATTAATTTTTTTCTGAATGAAGATGCAGCGCAAAGTGAGAATAACAGCGCACGTATTACACGAGATGATGTAGGACTGCGGATAAGGAGGTTGTGAGATAAAAATATCGATAGTGATGGATGGGTAAGCGATTAGAGTCCTTGTCATTGAAAGTAATTTTCTTGAACTTTTGTTTTACGCGTCAAAGGGAGAAAGGGGTAAAGACGAATTTCGTACTCTTGCAGATTGATCGTTACATATGACGATTAATCTTGCTCATCATCTCGCAACCTCATGCATGTATATAGTAAAAAGCGTAAAAAAAAAGTATAAAAATTATATTAAAAGAATACAAACGTATACTTTGTTTTGAAGTTTTTTATGGATTCAGTAAATTTAAATAATGGGCATTGCGTAAACAGATAATTTTTTTATATTATTAATTAATTCTCACAATAATAATTTTTCTCTCATTTTTATCAGCTTTTTTTCCATAGATATAAAAAGAATAAAATAATCTCCAGCGATATTATCGCATCCTATATTTATTAAATAATTATTACTTACAGTGCTATATTAGCTACCATTTAATCGAGCGTGCAGTGATGTAACATTATAGTGCGCGTATTAGATAATATCTATGTAATTGCCAATTACATTAATCGTTTAAAAAAATTTGCAGAAGACTGTGCATGCAACCTGGAATTATAATTTTATCATGAGACACAGACAAGAAAGAAAGAGGAAAAAAGATAAATGCTCACTTTCGACTACGGCGAGCGGAAAAATGCTGACGTCTATCCGAAATAAATCACTTCTTCTTACGATCGCCTGCGTCCGATCCTCTTATGTTCATTTTTAATCGGCTTCGCAACGCACATCTCGTTTCCTTGCGTTGCGACCCACGACGTTTCGAATGACTAGAGCGATCATGTGAAAATGTGAAAAAAAGAAACACCGTGTAGCGAGATTCAAAAGGGAGGAGCAGTTCAAAACGGGAACGGGGGGATTGAAACCGGTATAAGTTTGATGTCTGCAAAGATTCCCGTGTGTGATAGTCTCGCAAAAAAAAAAAAAAAAAAAAAAGTTATATCTCTATTTATCACGTGTCAAGTGACAAACTCGGACAAGGTCGAAATACCGGACGATCATTCATAAAAATGACACCCGCATTTGTATCACTTTAATGAATATTTGTCCAACAAATTGCAACTTTTTTCAAATAAACGCAGTTACATTTGTTAAAATTATTAACGTGGTACTTCAAGCTCGCCAATTTTATATAGACTTTATATTTTTGATATCTTTAATTCAAGCTGAAATAGTAATTTACGTAATCGTCACGTAATCGTTGAACACGCTTGAGATACGTGTTCGCGTGCGATTCGTTGACCGACATCGTAAAAAAGATGTTTTTTTTTTTTACGACACGAAAAAAAGTGTAACGAGAACTCATATATCAAGCGATCGCACGATTTTAAATCGCCGAGATCGTCCTACGAAATTATAGTGGTACAAAAAGGTGTTGCGATAAATTTCATCGATGAACATCGTGATCTTCCGCGTGGCGATCGTTGAAGTTTGCAAAATTCAGGAAAAATTTGATATTTATCTCGATTTGACACCTGGCGTATTATTAGTTTAGCCACGTTTGATTAAGGAGATGATTGATCGCGACGAATTGCGACGATTGAAGGACTATCCAAAATGTTATTGTATTGCTTTGATGAAAAAATGATGTCTCAACTAAAAAATTTACACGCTATTATATTTATATAATATCAATAAATATACTAAAAAATGTTTCAGATTAAATTGCATATCATATTAAAAAATGCGCACACTATGTAATAATAAAATATTCAAATATTATATTACTGAAAATAATATTTAATTTTAATATTATTATAAATAAATATTGTAATAAAATAAAAAATAATAATGAAATTATAGAATTTTATAAAAAGAAATAATATTCAATTCTATTTTTGTATAATATGGAACTTTTTTTCATTTTTATCATTATTGATAAAAAGGTATATAAAAATGAAAAAAAGTTCACAACAATAATATTATTTGTTATAAGGTGCCTCTTCTTATTTTTTTAACGTCTCTGTTTTTACTATGAATAACAGTTCGCTTGTAGCATTGTGACGTTATCCAAGGATATCGAGACACAATTTTCCTTCTAGGCTTGATTCACGTTTCTTCGAGACTATCGGTGCATTGTGTGACACGTACATGATATAACTACAGCAACTTCGATAACATCATGCACGAGAATGCCTGTGTATATAAGTGCCGAGAAACGGTGAAGCGCATGACAGAACGTTAGCGGCGCTAGTGCAATATGCGTTGTTGAACCGCCAGTGCCTTAGTTAAGAAATAAGGTGTGTACGATATCTAACCGGATTCTTCATTGCGGTTCAGTGCGACGGCTACGGGAAAGCGCAGCTCTATTTTCTCGTGCACTTATCTCGCCAATCGAGGATTGACAGAGCTCTAGAGAAGAACGAGTGAAAATGGCGAGGCAAATCAATCACGTCATACTAATCGGCATCACACTGTTGGCCAGGTCAGTGGTTTATGATTCCTAAATTAATATTCTCTAGATAGCATTTTTATTTCGCTTCTACTCTCGATATACCACGAATTAACAATTGTGAACCTTAATAAGGCAAACTCTGCTTTAATCTGGGCCGAATGTTTACCGGCGACGCACATAATAGATATGTCGATGCCGGTATCATAACAGCATTGAACTATTTATATCACTATATCCGCCTTCATGCATGATTGACACGTTGAATCACCGCGTTACATAGATGTATGCTACATATGCGAATAGATAAAGCATATAATATGTCGTTTTGTCTGATAATTCTGTCCCACAAATTTATGTTGCAGTGCATATGTCATTGAGGGGGCAAGCATCGCAACTTGGGTAAACGATTTTACGAGCAATCTTAATCGTAATCTTAATAACATGATTCAACAAATTAATGCACAGGTGGCATATTTGACCGACGATATTCAAAAAAATATTGAGAAAACATTGCAGAATTTACCAAGAGGTAATCGAAATATTTTCTAATCTATCTCTTTTTATTTTATATCTATTTAATATAAAAACTTGAGAACACATCACTGCAAAATAAAAATCAAACAGTTATATTTAACGTCGTTCAACTCTCACTTGATTTATAGAAACGAGAGATAATTTAAGATAATAATTAAATATATTTACATCGTGTTTATGCAATCCAATGTAAGTGTAATCAATCTAGATTTAATATTGCATCACAAAATTAATTACATTATTTTTCTATTATATTATCTTTTAATTTTTAATATCGTGAACTCGGTTTAATGTTGTTCTATTTAATAATATTTTCAAGCACCTGTAAATTCTCGTTTGAATTTAATTATCTTTTCGGAAAATTCCGGAGAACATCGATATTTTATATATATTTTATATAAAATGTAATATGTACATATATAATTTCTCTCTTCTGTCGCAAGCGGAAGAGAGGTCGACGAGTTCATATAATAGTTCGTATGTGAATCATGCAATGTTCTTTATCGTTAAGAAAAAGATGAAACGCCTAAAATGAGATGCGGAGGATTGCATCCGAAATCGCGTCTCGTTCACCGTGCATTCGTTCCTTTCACTAGCGACCAACATACGGAATAGATACTTGCATTCTCTTTCAAGTGTCGAGACAGCTGGAATCCTTTTTCTACTTGATCTGTTCATTAATTCCATACTGACGTTTAACGTCCGCGCAGAATCTATGTATTAATGTGTATAGCTTTACTCTGGAGCGTATCGAATCGCGATCAACAATTAGTATCGTAAAAATTAAATTTTTATTAATATCCGTTTGATAACGTTGTTAAATTTAAGGGCAATTAATTAATGAAATAAATATACAAGAACTTTACGCTGGCCGATTCAAATATAATTTCACTTATTATTATGTCATTTGACGTCCTGTCAAATCCTGTTTATCCAAAATTCTCTAAACTTTTTATAAATGTCAAAACATATTTTTAAAATATATATACATATGAGCTTCTCAAACGTCAAATTGATAAACTCAATTTTTTTATAAATTTCTTTATTTACTAAAATATAATCATGTATGAATCATACATTGATCAATCTAGCTTCTGAGAAGCTCATATACATACGTGTCACGAATAAACAATTTTTAATCATTTAATCTGTCGATACACAGTCACGTGATATTTATGCAGCTGGCTCTATAATCGATGTAACGAATAAAAAGTGTATGGACAAAAATTTGTTCGCAGATGCAGAAGGAAATGTAATCACTAATAGCAGCAGTATTAGCAGCAGTATAATCACTAATAATGGCCACAAAATTGTAACCATAGTTGATGGTGTATCAACATCGATTACGAGCGGTCGCACACCAAATGGAGAACCGTATATACACGAAGTCGTAGAGAAACGCGTAGGAGATATGCTTTATCACAATGAAACTACTACGAATCCCGAAACTGGTGCCACCAAGACGATCGCCTGGAAATTGAACCTCGCCATTCCAGGTTCTAAGCCGGAAATTATTACAAATACAAAGAAAAATGAAAAATAAAACGATGTGTTTTTTTATGTGTGTATTTCTACACACATTTCTTATATATTTTATTATATAATTTACTGTTTGATTATATATATATATATATATATATATATATATATATATATGTTTTAATTTAAATAAATTATATTAATTAGAGTTAATAAAAGATCACATTATAGTGCTGTGAAAAATTGGTAGAAAGTAATATAAAAATTAAGAAAAGATATAAGAAAGATAGACGATTTGTAAAAATATATTATGATGCATAATAAATTCTCTGTGTCATTGAATTTTTATCCATTTTGGAATTCCGTATTCCAATGTTGGAGAAATATTTTTTCTTCGTAATCTGAATATTAAAAGGATGCAATTACATAGCAATAGATCTGATCAGTCTACAATTTTGCGGAATATCATTTCTCGGAATATCATTATCTGCAAGTCCGGTGAGAATGTAATCGAACGTAAACCGATTGTAAAGTGCAACAATAAAATCATGAGTTATATAACACATCACTCAATAAGTCTCCGGTCTGACTAAAAAAAAAAAAACAAATTTTTTTAAAAATCACGTGGGTCCGTCAATGTTGCCATATATGTGTCAGACCGGGGACTTATTGAGTGATGTGTTACGTGGAAAGCTATACAATTATCGATTTGCGGGGACCGACAAAGTGAACACGATAAATTTTTAATAATGATCTTGCAAGAGACTTTGAATAATAAATAAATAATAAACTTTCAATTAAAATATGCGCTGGCATTATCAGCTATATGGATATTTGCTTGATACGCATTTGTTGTGTTTGTCGCGGCTTACATGTATATTCAGCTGAATAAGCATTCGCATTAATAAAGAATTTTCTACATTGTGTACTTCAACTTTATTATAATATTGTGAATAAATAAGTACTGCAAACGGAGTGTTTTGTATATTTAAAATATACAGAAATATATTATTTAAGCAATATATACTGTATCAAATATCGAAAGGACTACTTGAACAAGGCACGCGCGAAGGAAAAGGATGAATAAGAAACGGGGTAAATGCGCGAGAAAGAGATTTGATCGATAAAGAATCATTTTTTACAATATACGGCTACAAAATTTTAAAGGCGGAGAAAGGGGGAAGAATTCGTGCTTTCGACGCACATACAAAATGTGTACACGTACGATACAAACGCGACGTACATATAATATTATCACGTCACAATGGCGTCGAGAAATTTTCTGAACCGCAATAAAAATATCGTTATCAGCGCTATTCATAAAATGCATTATCTGTAACAATAAAAATGTTTGTATGTCATATTTGTATTTTTGATATTTTTATAATTGTCTGACGAAGAATGCTTCACTTTGCGCCTCGTGAGACTTTATTATCATATTTATACAAGTTTTTAACGTACTCGTAAAAATCGTATTAAAGACTGCAAAAACATCGCATTACTCATTTTCGCGTTCTGTCGTAAAATAACGCCGAAAACAATTTTTGTAACTTTGTTTTCATACATACGAGAGCAAAATTTCTCATAATACAGAGAATTTGTGTAATGTAACATGTAATTTGCATGTAATTAGAAGAGCAGAAAATTGAAAATAAATTAAAAAAAAAAAACTTCTTAAAATAATATATGCACAACTACACGTCTGTTTGTAGAAAGAGATTTCGATAACTTTACACGCGCCGTTGTTGAATATGAGCTTTCAAAGAGAGTAAACAAGCACGCTTTCTTTCCACTTTCCCCTCTTTCGTTTCTACGCCATTGCCGGTAGATTTACATGCACACAAAGGGATACGTAATACGAGACTCCCTCCGCGCCTCTCGAGAAGGGATACTCCCACATTTGGTTTGGATACGAGATCGTTCGGTCGACCTTTTTTTTCTCTCTTAATGCATGTGGGACCATTGTCTACGCGTGACCACGACTACAAAACACGTGGGTGTAAAATAGTAAGCATCACCAAACATCAGCTTGATTCTTAAAATTTCATTATTGTTTACTATATCGATATAACACGTCACTCAATAAGTCCCCGGTCTGACACATTATGACAACATTGTTGACAGAGCCACGTGATTTCTAAAAAAAAAATTTGTTTTTCTTAGACCGGAGACTTATTGAGTGATGTGTTATGTATTGTTCGATGCCTATTAACTTTTTCTTGTGTGTTGTAAAAAATATAGAAGTTCTGCGTGACAATAGATAGATTAGAATAAAAATTGAAAAGTCTGAAAATGGTGATGCAAGAATAATATTGATTTATTTTTTCTTGTTATTTTAAAATGTATATTGTATTCTTTAGATATCGAATATTATTTATCTCTGTAAAAATCATCTGTAAAAATATAAATAAATGATAAATTGTATCGATTCGCGTTTTATCTCATCGAGAAATGGAACGACCGGTATTGCATTCAATGTAATTTCCCCACGATTGGACGACGCGCAGATTTCTTGAAGCGATGCGCGAAATAAATAGTTCTTCTTCCGTCTGTATATATCGGCGATGTGCTTTCCTATCGCGAGCACGTCTTTTCCGAAGCAAAAACCGCGTCTTCAATCGAACTGAGTGCTGCTTTCGAATAATTGGCGAGCAGCGAATATAAAGATCGCGGGATGCGGGAAAGTTGTCCGAATAAAAGGAAGCTCGCAGGGATTTCGCGCCTTTTCCGTGCGCTCGTAAAGTTGAAGTTTCGCGGTAAGTCATTAAAATGCATGACTCTCGCGGGACGAAAAACTCGGCGAGATGAGATCTGTACGACGGTAGCGTCTCGTTAGGCCGCTAATTTGTCAGGGACGGTGGCACGGGGTCCCCGAAATACATCGTTACAGATGATAATCGTCGAAAGGCCGCAGGAGAGGTCGTCTCGCGCGGTAAACGGAAAGCGTGATCGCAATGGGAGGAGTAGAATTCCTCGCGAGACGATGGAATCTTGATTTACGAACGGAAAAGAAAGCCGGAGAGGAGAAAAAGTTCTTTCCGCAGAGGAAGAAAGGGTTTCCTGGAAGAAGCAACGTTTGAAATATGAATTTCCTGGATCAATGTGGACGCCGCAGAATATGCTGCAGCTTCGCGCACTCAAATACATGCAAGATACAATGACGATCATTTCGCGAACAAAAAAAGTATAAAAGAAAATAAAATAGTTTGATTTTATTATATATTGAATTTCGTCTTTTACCTGACGCAGAGGATATGTAGAGATAATTTTATAATATAATATCATCAAAATAAAATTTTTTTAATTGTATCACAAAAATTTTGACGGAAAGTAAGAGTTATCAAAGAGATTTATTTACTAATAAAAGAATTTTTACCGATTCTATTTTTAATTATTACGGTTACGCGATGATTACGCAATGTTAATAATGAGTTGAATGATGTCTTCATTCCACGAGAGTTTTTACATCAAAGTGCCTTGATAACGATGCTAATTACTGCAGAGATACGGTAAGGATATTTATGTGCGCATACATGCATGTATTTGCCATCGCGAATGCAATGATTTAGTCTCCGAGATAATAACAGCGTGCACGATCCCGTTTTTTGTTCTTTTTTTGTCTCCCTCTTTGCATCTTTGCTCCAGATGCAATTTCTTTCAGCATTTTACTGAGATTAACGTCTCCATTTCTATAGTAATTTTTATTTTATATGTCACTTCTGTGTGCAACGCTACGAAGCGCAACGGTTTGCATGAACGTGCGACTCGTAACTCTTTGAAAATTATGCAGTGCATTACCGTTTCGTTACTTTATGAGGATGCAACCTCGGTGCTCCTTTTCATTTCTACTTCTTTCTTTTTTTTTTCCTTTCTTTCTTCGCGTCATCGCTTTTTGGATCGCGCGCGAATGCATTTCACCGACGAGAAGATTGGGCTCAAGGTAAGATTGTAAGAAGCTTAATTCGAGAAAGTTTGATTCTCTCGACATGCTATAGATACGAAATAATATAGTTTCAGTCGATTACGATAAATAAACGCTATCGTTAACCGATAAACATGATTATCACTCTCATTGCGATTACAATCCAATTTTTGTACGTGAAAATGTCAAAATTTGAATTACTGCATTCCTAAAATTAGTTACGGATTTAAATCTTGTTTCCATTTGACCGTAAACTATAAAATTTAATGTAAAATTTAATAATCTAATTTAATAAAAAATATCATGTTTTTTTCAAAACTTATTAAAATTTATTTTTATAGTTTTTATATTTTTATTATTGCGAAGGAAATGGTTGCACTGAATTTGCGACAAATTTTTTCAGTACATAATACACGAATGTAAAATATAAAAAAATCAAATTGCTCCCGAGCGATATTCCAACGCAAACTTACTTTAAAATCCGGAATCGATCGGCGAAGCAAGGTCGTCCTGCCACGGCGTTTGTGAAAAAAAAAAAAAAAAAAAAAGTCACATACGAATGTCGCTTTGTTGCGAATTTGCTGGCGCTTATTAGCCGCGGCGTGTGCATCTGATAATCGCTACAGATATTTCTCCCGGCGCTCATTAATGTCGTCGTTATTATCGATGCCGCGGTCGTATTTTTCACGATTTTATCATCGCCCGCCTACAGACTTTATGCCGTAATGTAACGGCCCTTCGAAAAACAGGCGTAACGACGAAAAAAACCTCACGGGTAATAATCCGATATGATTCTCCAATTTCGAGAGATTCTCTCGCGGTCACCAGAGATCGGAGTTTCACTTCGCCGCGCGCGATTATCAACTTAATTTCTACTTTATATACCAATTATGTGCCATTTCAAAGTTTACAATTTCAAAAGAGCGTCATTTGCCTCGTCGCGAATTATGGTCGACGTATTGCTTCAACGTTTCGTTAATTTACAAGGCAGTACATCCTCATTTTCGCCCCTTTTTACCGTCTATGCGAGCTTCGTTTACTACTTTTTCAAAGTGACGAGGGTAGTTTTTGTGTCATTAAGTGCTAATAAGGATGGCATGCCACTGGAATACAAATTTGCTCTTTAATGTTTAGAACGTGATAAAAAATATATTAGCTTCGAAATACGTGAAAAAAATCTACTAAATCAAAATTAATAATTATTTTATTACATTTATAATTATATCGCTCGCAATTTCACAATTCATGATCATCGTTTAATAAATATATGTTTAAGAAAGATTATAAATTAATTCAGCTAATAATCGCGAAATAAATTCAAGAGCAAAAAAAGAGAGAGAGAGAGAAATCTGCCTTATGTGCAGCAAGAAAAGAAAATTGCATGTAAACATACACGTTTTAGTTGCCATTATATTCCGCTATATTTGAGTTGGGATGAATAAAAAGATTAAAATCTCTCAGGGTATGCAAGAAAAACTTAAAAAAATAAATCTGTGGATATGCCACCGGAAGGTGAATATTGCGTCAGGAGAAATTGTCAAGTGCTGGAGTTTCCTGCGGAAATAGACGAGTCTACAGCGCAAGGAGACAAATTGTTTTTTTCCAACGAACGTAATCTCAAGGGCGTCACCACTCTTCATCGTGTACCTTCTTATCTACGATGACACGATGGGGTTATAAACTTCCGAGATAGTAGAACATTCGTCCCGCGAGGCAGGCACCGATTTTATTACGGCTCTTATGACTTAACTTCTTTACGGCTCTCTATTTCCGGGTATTCCACTTTTAAGCGATATTTTTACTTGCATACTTGCCTAGCTTTTCCCTCGCACTATACTTCTTAAGAGCTTTATTTCGTTGACAGATGAAATTTATAAACGAAAATAAAACCCTTGGCTGTAAGCGGGTTTATTAAAAAGAAATTTATTAAAATGCGGGTTTATTAAAAGCACATTTCAATCCCACATATAGACATAGATCTAGAATGAATAAGAGCAATCAGTCGACCGTTTTTTCTCTTGCAAACTGCAAAATCAGATTTATTACATTCGATTTACTCTCTTGCAAACACTGGTTGCATTTTTAATTATGTACAAAACTGAATATCTTTTCCAAAAAAAAAAAAAAAAATAAATTATTACAAATTTTTAATTTCGTAAATAAATTTGATTACGTGTATCTCTGTTTCTTGGCAATTAACTAAGATATTACAAATTCTGTTCGTTTTCTTTCACATTTAACAACTCTTGAGATCTCCTTCTAAGATATCTTTAATCAAGGTTGAGCAACGATTTATAAACAATTGCAATGATTATCGGTTCGAATGCGTGACAGCATTTCGTAGAAAACCTAAAACACAACATTGTTAGCCTTTGGTTTAGTTACCATTAGGTCCAGAGAATGGAAAGGGCGACGTGACAGGTAGAGACCCAAATCTCGTTAATACATGCTTTTCTCTCGTTTATTATATTCTTTCCTTCGCACGTTCTCCCCTTTAATCTCCAAATAAATGCGGTTCCTAAGAACTCTCCAATCGCCTCTCTGTCTCAAAATTAATCGTTAATCAAAATATAACAGAATTTTTGATTTTTATATAATAATTTATATATAATAATTGTAATAATTGTATTTTTCTTCTATTTTATTTTAATACTTATATTTTTCGTGTATTTTACATTCATGTATTTCACAATTAGGGAGCACTGTGACGTTATTACAGGGAAGAGAAATCTTTTCGCGAGTGATTTCTTTTAACAAGATTCGAATGCGCAATAAAACGAATCTAAGTTTTCTTTAACTACAATCGCGCGAGCGCCAAAGCAAGTCGTAATTAAAGATCGATCCTTACCCCGTAGAATCGCCAACTTTTGTACTCCATTCCTTTTACTACGTTGTGATCGTGTTCTGTTAAAACGTATCGGCACATTCATTGAAATTCCAACGAAAATTGTACATCTAAAGTCCATCTGAAAAGATCGAATCCACGCGCTCTCATAATTGCCGACGTCAGAATGAAATCTGGCGACGAGAGATGTAAGGTAATTGCCGATTTTGTGCCGAGATTGTGAAAAAGTGTGCTTATTTCTATTGCCTGTCGTTAAAATGCTTTCTTGCACTTTAAATCGTCCAATGGAATTGCAATAAAACGTTGCCGACTTTTTATATCTCATCGCTTCCTTTTTAAATAACGTTTGAGCGCGAGATTAAAAACGTACAGGGAAGCATTGTCGATTCTTCTATTTGTAGTTAAGAATTCTTTGGAATGTCCGTAACAGCGTATAATCAAATGATACAAAAGAAATAATTCTCCCTTCCTATTTTTTGCGTAATATATAATTTTAAAAAATTTATTATTAAATTAAATGTATTTTCTGGAATAAAATAATATTTAAAAATGGATAAAGTTTAAATTTTGTCGACCTCCTCTGCGAAATAATAATGAAACAACAATCTATTAACAAGGCTTTTTACTTTAATTATCAGCTTTGCCTGGTTTGTCATTTGATCCGAGATTGTATCTTTCGTCTCTTCCATTCAAAAATGAAAAAATGTATCGCGTAGGAAAGCAGAGGCATCTTTAATGGCACGCAAAGTGTTACACGATTATGCGTGCCAAAGTGACACGCGGAGCAAAAAAGGGATATATACGAGGTACCTTAAATGGTAATGCCCCGGGTTTGCCCCCAATCACCATCTCTCTGGATTTCATTTTCTCTCTCTCTCTCTCTCTCTCTCAGTTGCTTTTTCTTTCTTTCTCTTCTTCTGTCACTCTTCTCTAGAAGCACACGAGCATTTTCTGATGTTCTCGCTTCTTATTACGGTGACTAGCATCGGTCACCGCATGGTAAACGTATCTCACGGTCAATTATCTTCGACGAAAGATCATAAAATCGATACGCCGAAGGAATTAGATTGCGTTAAGTCTCTTGTATGTTATTTTAAATCCATCGACACCTACCATTCGTAGCAGTTGGATAAAACAGCAATCTTTGTTTATAAAAATCTATAACTTCATCTCTTTATTATCACTACCATTTTCACGAAATCACCAAGACGATATATCAGAAGATAATGACATGCGCGGTGAAAGTGGCCGTACGAGCATAAGTCAGATTCTAAAAATCCTCTCGAAGTAATCACATATTGCAAGCACCGCTTTATGCACATCCATCATCGTCCAAAATCGTAAACGCGAGAGGCTTGCCGATACGACGTCAAATTAATCTTACTCACAAACGAATCAGGATG
Organism: Cataglyphis albicans; assembly: GCA_038406275.1. Classification (NCBI taxonomy): domain Eukaryota; kingdom Metazoa; phylum Arthropoda; class Insecta; order Hymenoptera; family Formicidae; genus Cataglyphis; species Cataglyphis albicans. The sequence goes on along the minus strand of JBCAUJ010000113.1, from coordinate 9,739,797 downwards.
AAGATCTGTGCTCTCGATCTTGTATGGCAAAGTGAGTCCGCGGAGGATCTCGCGGCAAGACGTGCCGAGCATGTGGGTGATGACAATTTCTCACCGTGACGTTCAACTTAAATGCTCATCTCTCTCTTTCCACCTTCAATTTTTTATAATCATACAAAACACATTTTTATAATCGATACAAAACACACTATTTTTTTTTACAAAATTTTTGACAAAAATTTTAATTCTGTCTCATCGATAAAGAATTTTCCGCAAAACCCATGACGTTCTCATTTCCCGTGTAAAATTGCGACGCAAAGAGTGAATTTTGTAGTTGCACGCAAAAAGCCCTGTGTGAAACGCGTGTGAAATTCCTTGAGGCCACAAAGAACTCTATCTGAGAGATGACAGTCTCCTTAGTGCAGCGCCAAAGGCATATCTTGGTATGCGAGCGATGAGTTGCGTGACAGATTTACTGTTAAACTTGCAATGCAGCAAACGCTCGCCAAGTACTCGCAAATACTCGAAGATTCAATGTCGAACATGTCTTTAGTACGGTTACATACTGAACGTGTAATGTTAGAAAATGAGCGTAGAGAACGTGCGCGGTTTTAGAGCGTTTTTGAAAAAATTTTTTTACAAAATACTTAATCATTCTAGCAAGAATACTGCTTCTCTCAGAATATCGCGGATTTAATCGCATTTTTTTCTCTTTTTGTCCGAGTCTTATGTCATCGTAACTAAATGTCATAAAAGAAAAATTTAGCACATTTTATATTATATTAAAAAAAAAAAAAAAATAGTTATCTAATTTTATAAAGACTGAAGGCTAATAATTATTCCGTATATATATTTTTTGTTTCATGGTTAACTATCAAATTTTTTTCTCTATTTGCCTATGTCCGTCACAAAGAATTTGCGGACTTTTTTTACAGAAAAGTTGTAAAAAACGTTATCAGCACAGTCGATTTCCTCTCATTCGGAGCGATCAATGACGCGTGCATAAATAGGTAGTTGATAATACTGGACGTAAAATACTGCGTAAAATATACTGGATTATTGCGTTTCTCAATCGCGGCCTTCTGTTCCGTTTGACCGGCGTACTTAAAAAGTTTTGAAATTGCTCGTAAATGCATATCTGTCATTTAATGTTACACATGTTAGACATAGTTATTTAAATTTTATGTATTCAAGTAACGAAGAGATATTGCTTAAAATATAAAAACAAAATAATAATCAAACTTAAGAATTAAAATTATTCACTATGAAATTCGTTGCTTATTCAGCGGGCATTGTATCTCGTGTCGCCTAATTCCAAAAAAATCGTCACCTGCTTCTCATTATGTGCATCGTAGGTGACTGTATTATGCGTGCGTGCGCGCTCGGTTACTTGACTTGAGGGAGAAAAAAAAAATGCCTCGATTCTTCATTTTTCTCCTCTCGCTCGTGCGTTTATTCACGACTCGTTCATCGCGCTCCTTTTATCATATTCTTTGCATTCCTCTGTTCTTCTCCGGCTCTCGAGATCCCGCCGCAACGCGGAGTTTGCGTCATTGAGCGTTTAATGAAACGTCAAACGGAATCGAATATTTCTCGAGTTAGTCCGGCCGTCCATTACTCGCCGCTTCGACAAGTATACGCGTCGAGATATTCGCATGAATTGATCTTTGTTCGGATAGGTCGGGCGTAATTTCTCCTCCGACCTCTACTTCCACTCTTTCTCGAAATAACTTCTGATTCGTGACCTTCGTGACAATTAGGCCATATTAACGTAATGGGTTTATTAAATGATCAGCCAAAAACGGTGTCGAATCGATAAAGCGGCACAACGCAGTATACACACAAAGCACTTTTAATAATTTGACACGGTGTTAAAACGAGCGAGAAATATCGCTGGATAATTGCGAATAAATTTTAATTAATGTCCAATGTTTCAATCATAAAAGGCACTTTATTGGAATTTGCAAATTTTTTAAATTATTTCTTTCTCTCCCTTTTCTCTCTTTTATCCCAATAAATTTCTTCAACAAAAAATTATTTTTTTTTTGTGGAGAGAGCGCAAATTAAATAATCAGTTTATTACATTTTATATAATAGCAATAAAGATATAATAATATTGATATTATCATTTCTCTTCGTTCCTGCAATCCGTAAGAATAATTCTTCGTACGCCTAATGGAAGATATTCAGCTTGAAAAGTGTTTGCCGGGTTTCATATATTGCAGGCGTGTGCGTATATAAATGACGGCTTTCCCTATTTCGAAGTCATTGTCCGTTCTCTGGTCGAGGCTGTCTAAAAAGCCACCGTCGCGTTCTCACTATTGTCATTCAAGACGATCCAAAGTCGACACTAATTTAAATGCGGACGTTTACTAATGTCTATCAATTTTTCTTACTCTCTTTACTGTGCATCCTTCAATATTACCGATGCCTTTCCTCGGATTTCGAAAACGCTGCAGGTAAGCATTATTATATATTAAGTGTAATATTTTAATTATCCTCTTTAATATAAATTTAAAAAAAAATTTATCTTTAAACTTTAAATAAAGCAATATCTCTTGTATAATAAAAATATGTAAATAGTAATGTTAATAATATTAAAAATATTATTTTACGGTGATGTAAGATAAGATTTATATTTTTATTAAAATAAAAAGAGAAATATATGTAAAGTTTATAAAATCAACTTGCGCAAATGGTAAATATATATTTATGATATTTTTTTACAAACTATAAAACACTTTAATATGTGTTACATTTATATCGAGATATCTATAAAATTGGTGATTAATATGCGCACTAATATGACTGCAGCATTTTTCAACGATTCATTAAATGCAAATACTGCATTACTGCAAATAAGTATAATAGATAACGTCGTTATTGTAAGTCGCGATTGAATGACAAATCGAGATTCGTTTCGAAAATCTCAGAAGGCGTATTCTTTCAACGGAAATAGTCAAATCGTGTTATACTGATAATATATCTTTCGGACGTTCCATCCTCATTAAATTTCGTTGTGTATCAAACATATATTCACACGCAGCATTGCAAACGTGTTGGTCGATGCATATGATGCATCATGTATTTCTCAGATGCAACGATAATCGGGAATCGGGAATGGCAGGCACTACATCCTCGGCATCAGAACCTGTTCCGATTTCCGGAAAGCATTTTCCATCCGTACTTTCGCGAGAAACGATTTATCAATCTGGGTCCCGGTAATTTAAATAAACAGGTGCGTTATCGCGATATTATTTATAAACACGGGAAGAAAGGAAGAAAAGGAGTATTTAATAATAGTAATTAATTTTTTTCTAGAAAGCCTATCAAGCTTGCATCGCGCCGCGCAATCAGAGCGGTCACTGCAAACATTTCAGCGGATGCGTCCTTGAAGAGTTCCGCTCGAACTCCGCGCGATTTATGGATTATATGTGCATAATTGAACAGACGTAAGCTAACATTGTACTTCACGCACCGTTCGTTCATCGTGTTAATGTTTTTCCTCGTCGCAGGTACATCGGTGTGTGTTGTCCGGATAGCGTCGTGACAGCCCGATCGGATAAAACCTTCGGCGATGATTTAGCCAGCGTGTTACCAGCGATAGCAAGTTTGTATAATTCCATAATTATATAAATTAATTATTAAAGCTATAATTTATTCATTATAATGTCACGACAAATTTTTAGAAGAATTCTCTTCTCGCGTATATGACGGTAAAGGCAAAAAATAATTTTCTTTAAATTAAATATCACGATCACGCAATATATTTTCACGCAAGATTTACTCGCGATAAGTCTCTTTATCGATTATCTAATGTGTTTTAATGGAAGCGCAATACACGTATACCCTCTCGATAAACATTATCTATCACATATACCTGTCAACGCTCACGACACCCTCTGTGCTTGAGTACGTAAATGTAATATATATATATATTTGAAAATTTTCATTTTCCTCGTAGATCTCGACGACGACAAGGAAGAGTGGGACGAAAGCGAGGACGAGAATGGGCCATCTGCCAAGGACGCAATTTCGCGGAAAAACGCGACTTTGGACGATATTGAAGAACCGACGAGAAAAGCACGAAGACCGAGAGGATGCGGCACGACCACAAAAACGAAGATTAGAATCGCGGGTGGTCAGCCGGCTGATCCTAAAGAATGGCCATGGATGGCGGCTCTTCTTCGACAAGGCGCGATTCAATATTGTGGGGGTGTACTGATCACCGATAGGCATGTCCTTACCGCGGCGCATTGTGTTTACAGGTAAACTGTATCGTATAATCCCTTCCAACAAAAAACTGAACGAGTCTATAAAAATATCTTGAATTAATATTAAAAATTATTTCAACCTTAAAATGTAAAATGGGCATAAAAAATTTTTCTCAATCTTTAGTACACATCAGTATTTAAACGCGCACATTTTGTATTATTTTGATAACATAAAACATTAAATCGTTTGCCATTTTAATATTTTTCTCTCTTTATATATAAAGCTTATAAATTATGGTTCTAAATAAAAAAAAAAAAAAAAAAAAAAAATGTAAATAAAAAATAAAATTTTTGTTACGAGACATTTACGTTCTCGCACCTCAAAGTTTAAACGTGATTACGATTCGGGTGATATTTCACAAGCATAAGATATTCATATTCTCGCGGCCCCTGGCGTCTGGCGGTGATCGCGCTTAGACTTTATAATGTTCCCAGCATGCCAGCACACTTATACCTTTTGTTCCAAGACTGTAACGTATAATAAACGCGCGGCATCCGTTTCTCGTAATCATAAAATGAACAGTTACGCGTACGAACAGAATTACAGTTATTCCACGTGTGTGCCGTTGTTTTAGGTACAAACCGCGTGACATCACAGTGAGACTTGGCGAGTACGATTTTACCAAATCCGAGGAAACGCGTGCATTGGATTTCATGGTTTCGGAGATACGAATACACAGGGATTTCAAGCTGAACACTTACGAGAACGACATCGCCATTATTAAGATCAATCGACCCACTGCCTTTAACAGCTACATCTGGCCCATTTGCCTCCCGCCCGTTCAACAATCCTTCGAGAACAAAAATGCCATCGTCACAGGTCGGAGATGTATATTATTTCTCAAATGAAAAAAAAAAGCTATGCGCGCTAAATTATTGATTTTTTTTATTTGGATTGGTATCTTGTAAATTTGCAGAAAAAAATTATTTCTTATTGCTTAGATATTGCATTAGCTGAAATTTATTTACTTCATTATTCATTCCATCGCTCTGTGCATATTTCTTGTAATTCTAACTACGATTTTACCAAAACAACTCCTTTTACCTCTGCTATTATAGAGTCGGAAAATGTAGTATATCAAGAGAGAGAGAGAGAGAGATAATTTCTCGTACATAAATAAGTCGAAAATATAAAAATGGGAATATAAAATTTTTTCTAAAGCAAATTTTATTAAAAATAAAATCTTGAAAAAACTTTTTCTCTGCATGTTTGATTTATTTCTGCACGAGACAAAATCACCTCCTTTTTCTATGTTTGTCACAAATCATCTCGAATAACGTTAAAGGAACGTAAAATGTACAAAGATTGTTCTTGTAACTTTTACTAAAAAAATCTACTCTCTCTATCCAGGATGGGGCACGCAATATTACGGAGGACCTGCTAGTACAGTGTTGATGGAAACCTCAGTGCCGGTATGGCCTCAGGAAAGATGCGTCCGCAGCTTCACGCAACGGATCCCGAATACTACATTGTGCGCCGGCGCTTATGAGGGTGGTCGCGACGCCTGTCAAGTGAGACGATGATTTATTCACTACAAGCGAAGTGGCAAACGCGGAAAATCACGGCGGTGAAATGTTAAAGCGTCCATTAATCTGTGAAAGTCTTTATCCTTAACGGGTGCCCTCCTCCCCCCCCCCTCCTCCCCCTATCGCCGAGGGAAAAGGAGATCCGTTAATATTTTTAAGATAGCTTATACTTAAGATGGATATGCATTTTAAAAAATAGATCCATACATTAATACATTACCCGAGAGTCCAATAAGTTTTTTCTTTCAGGGTGACTCGGGCGGCCCTTTGTTACATCAACTCGGCAACGGCAGGTGGGTCAACATCGGAATAGTATCCTGGGGAATCCGTTGCGGTGAACCTGGATTCCCGGGGATATACACCCGCGTGAGCTCTTACCTCGATTGGATATTCGCGAACGCAGTATTTTGAACGTCACGCGATATTGCCGCTCTCTCTCTCCGCTCTTTCTCCCGCTGCTCTCTCGTGCCAAAGATTATCTATCTTTTTATATCTAATGATTACTTTTATCGCGTTTTTATGTACGACGTGTCCAATAAAAACTGTCTAATAAAATAATTGCTTTCTTTCAACGCAGCGTAACGCAAAAACGTGTGTGACGTTAATAAGTTACACGGAGGGGACGCGTTGGTCGTAGTTTTTTTTTTTTTTTTTTTTTTTTTTTTGAAAACGATTAAACTTTATTTTCGGAATATTCATTGGTACATCGTTAAAAGAGAGATTGACACAGATAGAATTTCACTCTTCACGATGCATCGACACTCGCGAACGCGAGTGTAAATGCTCTCCATTTCTCTCACCTCGTACCGCCACATACCATGTTTACAACAGGAGCAACCGCGAAAAATCGTCATCAACCACCTGCACCGTTCGTCCATACATTAAACACAGTCAACTGCGACCGCATGTGCATATACTTGCTCTCTCCTATATGTGTATGTTTGTATTTGTGTCGCGCAGGTACATGCACTCGCATTCTCGCTATTATTTTTCAGACGCGTCATAGACTCGTTTCGCGAGAGGCCCAGCCTCCGTTCGCTACGAGCGGACTCTAAACATCGACGTTAGCTACTGGTAACTTTTTGCTTTCTTGCAGTCATATACATCTATATATATATATATATAATCTAATCTCATAACATATACATGTATTTGTATGTGTATACATATATATTTCTTTTTCTCTCTTTTATATATTTATATATAACACTTTGCGTGTGTGTGTGTGTGTGTTTGTGTGTTTGTGTGTATGTAATAGGTTCGGAATTCTCTGTATCGTGTTGCGCTCTGTAAGCACGCGCGCATTACGAACAATAATATTTGTTATAATGGGCATGCAACGACAAACACACTGTGACTGATTTACGTGCCTCGTGATATTTGTTTATAATCCGCGATCATAGACAAATGTCGAAAAAGAGGAAAATCACTTTGATAGAAAAAAAAAAAAAATAGAAAAAATATATTACAAGAAGCTTACGCGCAAATACTTCCATAATAAGTATACATATAGATAAGGTCGAGAAATTTCACTGTTCGTTTGTACGATCGATCTCAAGAAAACTTTCCAAACATTAATAAAATTGCACCTTCGGATCCAATTATTTTTCTGTCCCGTTCTAAATAATTGTAATAATAATATCAATAAAAATTTGGATTAATCACTTTTAATCAAAATTGATAAAACAAATTCTTAAAATCTTAAAAAAAAAGAGAGAATTTAGAGTTGCGTATGTTCGTGATGATTTTAATTCGGCGGGGGTGGCAGATAATAAAAATTTGCCGCTAAATTAAGCCCATATTGCATTTTACGTGTCGTTGCATATGAATCGATATTTCATCAAATGTTTGTTTCAATTTGAATAAATAAAATGCATACGTGACCGATAATAATACTGTGTTTATACGCAAAAGATCATAAGTACCTTCGGCGAAAGCATATCATCAATCGTGTATCTCTCTATAATTCATTGCTCCGTCTTCAAGTTTTTCTCTGCTCTAATCCGAGTTTTCACTGTCCATCTGTGCGATCTGATAACCGCCGCGACAGTCATATTTGTTCTAAATTGCGCTAATTGTTATCTTTGTAAAATTTGGTTCCGTAATACCTTGTAGGAAGAGATTTACTTTCTGCGAATCTGGAGTTGGTCCTTGACTCTGTAGAGCCTCGCCTCGTCAGCTATATCTATTATTAATAATGAATAATTTGTCAAAAGTAAACTTCCTACCAATTGATTAATTACAATTTTCATTCAACAAATACTTTTCAGGAAGCCAGAAAATTAATCAACGCTAGAGAAAGGCATGATAAAACTGATGAAACGATAAATAACTGTTGCCTCGAAGAGATCTAATTCTTGAAACGCAGAAGCTGAGTCCTGACAACCTTGACAAAAGTGTCCTTCGTTTTCATCCTCTAAACTCTAACAAGTCCGTTGCTTTCGTCTAATTTGACCTCACGAGTACCGATCAAAATTCTCATCGATGTGTCCAAGTATCGATCATCGCTCGTGGTATCTTTCCAAGATTCAGGCAATTGATAAAACGAATGTCACTGACAGAAGACAAATTTAAGAGAGCTAGACTCTGGGAATCGCACCCGCGGGTAGAAGGAGCGGCGCGTTGGGACCACTCTCGGTGTGGTTTGGCATACTCTCGGCCGTTGGATAGACCTGGTGCACGGAGTTGTTCGCGTTCGACGAACCGCTCGATCGGTTGCGAGACGGCGAGGAGTTGGCGACGACAGTCCGCGACGCGATCGTCGATTTCGGCGCGCCGTTTCCAGTCATGGCGAGACCGCAAGCGGGATTCATGGCCATTGCGGTTTTCTGCTGATGCTGATTCGGAGCAACGGACGATGGATTAACCTGAACCGGGCCTTGACTCCGTGGTTGGCCCGTTAAACCCGAGTTCTGCGATTCTTGCGGCCTCTGCTGACCCGGATGCCCCTGCTGTCGCGACTCCTGACTCCTCGACTGAATCGATTGTTGCTGCTGAGCCGGATACTGCTGGTCCGATTGATCTTGAAATTTGTGCTGGCCAGTGGGTGGAAGCGCGCGTTGCTCCACTTGCTTCGGTTGCGTCATCTGAATTTGCGCGGTGACGGCAGGGGATTGATCCTGCAGAGTCGATATTTGACTGAATGTCGTGGGATTCGCCTGTTGCACGTTGTTGTTCGTCGGTTTTTCGCCTATCAGCCAGTAAGTAGTCATGGGACCTTTACCCTGGATATTGGCAAAAACAAGGGATTATTTCGAGAGTTGAAACGATCAGATCTTGTGCGATCGAAAAATCAAATAGAATATTTCGCATAATTTATCTATACAACGTTTGTATTATTTTGATATTTTTTCTCTTATACATTAAATCATGTAAGAAACTCTCATTAATGTAATTCTACAAATTTATCAATATATAAAACAATTAAATGTGACAAAATCACCTTGTACCATAATCATAAATGTCGAAGGTTAAAAACCATAGCGCGTAATTCCAAAGATTTAATTAAGATCATCCTGTGGTGGAGTTCAATGTAACAGAACTATTGTGTAGCTTCGTTACACGATGGCGATCAACGAATGCGTTTAACTCGGTTACCCTCGTGAATATTCAAACAAGCCGTAACGTATATTGTCCGATGGTACGTGACACTTGAATTTTAATCTCGGCAAGCAAACTCGATGTACGAACTCGCGAATTGCCAAGCAAAGTTCTGCTGGCATTCTCTTATTAATTAATTATCATACTTGCGCTGCAATCATTCTCTCTCTCTCTCTCTCTCTCTCTCTCTCTCTCTCTCTCTCATCGCAAACGCTGAACTTTGACCCGAATTGTACGGTAAACGATTGAATCGTGCCTCCGTCTGTCATCATCAGCCACTCAAGCAGATATATTTAATCGATCGTCTAATGACAAGCGACACGATGACGTTTCACGGTCGCACGATCGAGTGATCACAAGCCGATCGCATAATTCGCGTAATAGCGGCAGTTAACGCCGTCTACGTGAAGATTAACGAGATCGCGCGATTTAACGTAGTAGTCATATTTCTAAAGTCCACTACTATGTTTATCGTATTATCAATTTTGTCGCGACAATGTCATGAATGGCGAAGCAATTTCGGCGATGCCGAAATAACCGCCGTCGATTTACGCGCGTCTATGCGAATTATTCTCTTCCGGGAAAACGGAAACAGAATATACCTGCGGACAACAGACGGTGTTCCGCTGTTCCGATGCGACATATGTACATACGCGAGGATACGATACGGCATCTGTGAATATATTCCATATATATCTGAAATGAGCAACCGTGTCGTACATAGTTTGCAATTGCGCGATTTACAATTCCTGACTCTGGGGATTGCGATTGCCGAAGTTGAGAAAGTCGAGTCCCTCGTCGAAAGAGTATTTGCTTACATTATACATTCGAAATTGCTTACATTATACATTCGAACTGATATAAAACTGTGAAACTGTGTCAACGTAATTAGAAAAATAAAATAAAAAAAAATAAAAAAGGTTGAATTATAAAAAAAAGATTTCCTTCGATGGTGCTTCGTCAGGAACTTATAACTCTTAACGATGAAATATATAACATAAAATAAAAAAAATTATTATTAATACTTATTTATTATTAATTAATATTAATTTATATTAAATATAATTATAAAACAAGAAATTAATTGAAAAAATATCTTAAACAGTTGCGGTATAACGAAGCACTTGGAGCCATCGCGAGACGTCGTATACTTGAAAAATATCCATCATTAAATTAATGAAATATAAAAAACATCATGTGTATACCTATTCCATTGAGAGACTCGACTATCGCTCGGCTATATAGGTAAAAAATTCGCGCGAAATACACGTATTTTATATCGCGATTCGCGAGATAATACATCGTAACCGGGGCGCTCGCGTAATAATCACCCGGATCCATCTTTCTACCGCGAAACGCCAATCGCGAAAGCCACCCACCACCCTCATCGTCACTCTGACGTTTGCGGCACGAGAGACCACTCAGCAATCCCGCTCGACGCGTTTTATCTCGACCGCAACTTGCACGGCCTCCTCCTCTTCTCGTTCCGTCCCCAAGGAAGTAAACGAGAGGGTTGGCTTTGCGAGATAAGAAGCCGAGCAAGTACGTATATATCGATGTTACGGTGATCACGAGGAAATTGAGAAATATCCACAATATGGAATATGAGAACGTACCTTTAATATGACCTCCCCTCTGCAGACGAGTTCGAATGTGCCGAAAGTGTCCAAAATTTCCTTCGTCTTTGGGCTGACGTGAATCTTTAAAGCTGTCGCAGAGAAAGGTAAACGATTTCTTTTACGTCCCCTATAATTCTCTCACAACGCTAATTGGGACGCTCCTCTCGGTTAGGAGAGTAGTTATTGAGGGAAATAAAGCGAATCAAAGAACGTTAGATGACTTGCTTTGCGAGATATTGCCAATGAGTAATTCCTTTTAAAAGCTTTTACTTTGATAATATATTTTATAAAAAATATTATACTTTTAGATATTTTAATCTCTTTAAAAATACTGACTTAGTATTAAAATTTAATATTATTTAGATTCAATTTCGATGAAAGACCGCACTATGCCCTTTTCTCACGTAGATATCAAATACTTCAAATACTGAAACGTGATATTTGACGATCGGCAAGAATAAAATTTAAAAAAATATTAATATTCGTCAGCTTGAAATTCGCTTTCAAGGCAGCTTTCAAAATAACTGCACGTAACGCGAATAAGCTTTGGACCGATCGCTTCCGGTATGATAGTGCACTTTGTTAGGTGGCTGGATGTATCCACATAGTTTCAACACAGCGAACAATAGCGCGAGTTCCATGTACCTACATTTGATCATAATTCTTCCGTGGTTACATCATTTTCTATGTTACTGAATTACAAATAAAGAATGTTTCAGAAACATTTATTTTAATTATTTTAACGGCCATATTTATTTTGAAGATCATTTCTATTTGTAATCGATGTGTCAAATGTGTTTATCGAGAAAGTCATAAAAGCTCAAAGCGAAAGATCTTTTTCTGAGAATAAAGATTCTAAAAAGCATTTATTAATGCTTTACTTTTGATCTGTTCCTAATTTTTATCCGAATGTAAATTAAATCCTCAAAGGAAGCACGCACTTATAAATATTCCGCCAAAAGCCACTCCGCGAAGAATAACGTTCATTAAAAATTTCAAATAGCAAAAAACATACAATATCGCAAAAAATTCTATGCGCAAAAAAATGAATAATTTACGAAAAAATAGAAGCTTATTTCTCTCTTCGGCGAAAGCGCAGAAAGCGCAAAAAATTATTATTCCGAAAAAGTGTGTAACTTTTAATAATTATGCAAACGAGAGAAGCGCAAAATGTCTATTTGCCTTCTGACGAAGCTGTCATATTACGGCTCCTTCATTAATTTCATGATCTGACGTGACCTTTATAAGACTAGCACGACTAGATTTATTTTGACGCGTCGACGAACAGATGACACGTAAAGACAAGGGAAAATTTTAAATTCTTTGATAAGCTTCATGTATCTTGATTACCAATCAACTTTCTGTTGTCACCAGCAATTTCGCTCGCGAACTTTTTTACACGGTTAAAGCTGATCGAAAATTACGGTATGAGAATCAAAAAACTCGATATTGGCAATTTCCTTTCCAGCGAGGAAAAGCAAGGAACACATTCTTATCATTCCTTAAAATTAGAAAAAAAATCGCTTAATGAATTTCATCACATGTATAAAAGATTTTTAATTTTTTTTAATTTCAATAAAGTTTTATATGAATTTTATGTAGCAAACGCGCTAACGAATAATTTAATTTAAAAGTTAAAAGAAAAATGAATTGTTGAATTAAAACGAGAAACTTTCTTTTTTTTTAGAAGTTTAAATTGAATAATTTATCCGATTCTTCATTCAATTTTTTAATATTTCAATAACAATAATTCACAAAAGAAATTAGAACAATTTTCTTCGAATCTCAAATTTGCTAATCAGAAGATATTATTGGTATAATAGATACAAAGAGTGTAAGAAACAAATCGAACTGATCGCAAACAACCTAACTAGATAAATAAATCGACACTTTCTCTCTGGTCACTCGGAGAGAACTTTTAATTTAAAGCGATAATAAAGTTACGAGTGCGCTGATCGAAACTTCCGTCGTCAGTGACTCGATGCGCAAGTTCAATTACGATACAGCCGACGGCCAGAGCCGATCGCAAATATGCTAATCCAATATACGTAATTTTCGTATGATCTCCCCTATTTCTAGAACAACCTGATTGCATTTTCTACGGAAACAGAAATTTTAGCGTGACTGCGCGATGATCAATAGCGCTAAGTCCTTCATTTTAAATCTGCTAAATTTAATTTTATCACAGCGGATTATTATGCGATATAATACGTCAATTATTTTACGTAATAAATATTCCGCGCTTCGTAAATAAAACGATAATTGATTAAGTGCATAAATAATGATAATTGATTAAGTACGTGGATTCAACAGCGATATTACGCTTGAACAATAGACATGTTACTATATAATCAATCAATAAATAATTTAACGTATCAATGATACTTATTAAACAAAGACTTGTTGATATGTAAAATGCTGTTAAATGTGAAAAACTTTTGGAAAATTAGAAAATATTTTATTTGTGAAAAAATTATAGACAGAAACGTTATTTATACTTTCATAAATGATTTCGTAAATAAATGATTTTAAAGCTATGCTGGTTTCTATTTTACAGAGGTTTTACAAAAATATACATTTTTTAGAGATGTGACATTTGCAGAATTTGATATTCCAAATCTTTTCATATTATTATGTATGTATTACAGAATACTCACACATTTTATACGTATACGTAATCTTGCTTTCAATTTTTAATTTAAACTGAACTTGTATGTAAGTAAAATTTCTAGACTAGTTAAATACAGCTGATATTTAATTGCTCCGCATTAAAATTCTAAAAAAATGAGATTTATTTAAACTCAAGTTAAGATTAAAATAAATCAACAAAAAGTAAAGCATTATTTATAATAGCTTTTCCAAATTTTAATTTTTGTAAAAATCTCTATTTTCTTAAAAAAAAAAAAAAAAAAATAATAATAAAATAAATAAAATTAAGATATGTTATTTAAATACTTTTTATTCTCAGAAAATCCTCTTTCAATCTTTTATAATTAAATCCCAAAGTTAGTCAATCTCTTCCGATTACTTAAAAAAAATCAATTGATCGATGATAAAATCCACATTTCCGAGACAACTCTAGTTGTAATCGAATAATCTGTTTGTTTCTGTAAACACAATGATACACGATGCCTGAAAAATCTTCACGTTCACTTCGTGCTTGAACGCGTATCTGACGATCAGCATAAAAAAAAAAAAAAAAAAAAAAAAAAAAAAAAAAAAAAAAAAAAAAAATCGTGAAATTATATTTTGTTATACAATTTATCTGCCGGAAAACTCTCTTTAACACGCGTGATATAATTCTCGCGTCGCACACAAAACGTGCTATATGAAGAAACTCGATAAACAGCCGCGTGGCGCCTCGCCGTGCGTCCTTGCCTCGATGCCGGCACCTAGAGAGTCCTTGCGAGGGAGAATCGCCGCCCACGCGGCATTAAGCGATACACCATATACTCGTATATGCCTCGTGAGCGTGTCGATAAACAGGATTCAGCGTGCAATCAATTTCATTGTCGCGTATCGTCCCTCGTCAAGCGGCGATCCAAATCATTGTTGTCAGTGCGATTGAAAAATTACTCGGAATTATTAGATTAATCATCGTTAAGCACATGTTCAAAAGTTTCAGATATGAACGATATGCCTATCGATATAATATCAATAAAAAAAAATTCAGATTTTCAGAATTATAATTATCGAATATACTAAAAACATCGATGTGTATCTTTAACGATTAACAATTGATATTACACATGAATCGCTGCCGGAAAGATTAGCATGTGGTTATGGCTAATCAATACTTATGGTTGCGCTTACGGTTGAAAATGAGGTAACCACGAGGTCGGATCTCTATGGAAACACTCGAAGCAGGGTCGATTTTCTCTTAAGTGACGACCTTGCTCTCTTGCGTCGCCGCACCTTTACTTCTCCCCTTTAATTATCACGCACATCTATAACTTTGTACCTTCACATTTTCCCTATTACAATCCCCGGCGTCCCTTTCGAGAGAATGACTGAGCTGTTAATTACCTTCTCCGTTACTCTCCATTCTGGAGGCTGTGTTGACAGTGTCACCGAACAGGCAGTATCTAGGCATCTTAAGACCCACCACACCAGCCACGCATGGTCCTGTAAGCAAACGCGTGTACGACCCACCACCATACGCCTTATACCAATTTTACTTCTGACATTATCAGGATGACAAACAAGCGGATTTAAAAAAAGAAATATAAAAAAATCTGAAAGATCTTTTTTTTTCAATTTTTTAATTCTTTAAAACAGAATATAATCTTACAGATTCCTTGAAAAAAAAAAATTTTTTGTAAAACAAATATATTTTAAATGTCATTTAACCATATATTTTGATTTCTTGTATCGTTAACATATTTTGGAAAAATATTTTTTTTATACCGTGTTGCGCTCCCTAACAATAATGAACAGATTAATTTGTCGTATTTATTGACCATAAAAAAAATTTAACGAGCAATTATTTTCTCGAATGGTTGTTCGTTAGGGAATATGAAAGCAACGTTACATTCTAAGTTCATTTAAAAAGCAATTAACTTTGTCAATTATAACTAACCATCTGAGATAAATCATATAGACTCGCTTCTTCTCGCGGAAACAGCGTAATCTAAGTTTCACGCAATCTAAAAAGATGTTTCGAAAGGGAGATGACATTCGCACGAGACGCGATTTCATCGAAAAATATTTTAGAGAAAAGTTTGAAGAGTGTCTGAGAAATAGAGATTTTCGTCACGTAATGTTTCAAGGATGAATTCTCAAGAGTCACGCCGTAAATTCAAAAATTAACGAAGACAGAAAAACGATGTTATTTATCGGGAATCACAATCCTTTCGTAGCATAGATATAGCTGTCAAATTTTCAACAAATCCATTTCCACATTGTTTCAATCACATCAAACATTGTTTTCAATAAAAGTAAATTCGAAAAAAAATTTCTGTTAAAATTTATATCAAAATATCGCGCCGCATTTTTTATTTAATTCATGTTACTCGCATGATATCAATCTGTAGCTCGCGCTTCAATCTTCGTTACAGGCAAACAAAAATCGATTCATAATAATAAAAAATACTCGTTTCACAACGCCATTCTAAAGTGCATCATAAATATTCTCGATATACATATAACGCAAAAAATTTGAGAATTCATAAAGCAGTAATGAGGTATAAAAAAAAAAAGAGTTGATCCGATCGAACACAAATGATAATACAAGATATTACAAAACTTTTTATGTGTCGCTAAAATTAAGTTAAGAATTCCGAAACACACTTTAAGGTGTGTACAAATCATACGAAGATCCAATATCGGCACGAAGCCTAGGATCATGTTAAAACTAATCTTCTCCTGCTTTGCGTGAGCGGAGAAACGTATGTAATAAAGTGTTGACTCACCAGAATGCATGCCAATGCGAAGCTTCAGTTGCTCGTTTGGCCTGTGGCGAATACTGAACGTCATTACCGTATCCCTGAGAGCTAAGCTCATCCTCGCAATTTCTCTGGCGTGATTCATGCCGTTTCTCACTGGTAATCCCGATACGACCATATAAGCATCCCCTATCGTTTCTACCTGAAAAGGGATCGAGAGAAACTTCGTCTTGATAAAAAATGTAATATTAAAGGAGAGAGAGAGCATATATAAGAAAATATTTTTGCTTTAAAATTTAATTTTGAATTAAATATATATAAACATTTATTTAAATTAAAATTATTAAAATTATTAAATTAAATATATATTACATTTATTTAATTGATTAAAACATATCTATTTTATATAAAAATGCCTTGTAAAACATTTTCGCATTAAACTTACTTATCTCTGTCTTATATTTTCCATTTTGATTAATTAGATTACAAGAAAAAGATCTTAGAGAAAAGAAGAAAAAATCAGGAAATGGACGTTTTTATGTACAAGGACACTAGAATGTTAAAAAGTTCATAATATCGAAGTGAAGTAGACGGATTACAACGAGATTAAATGTGAAAATATCGCGAGAGTAGAACACAAGAATATTATAAAAATAAACCAGAACTATTTTATTTATCTTATCTCTTGAAAAATCCATACAATTAAATTATCGATATATTTATACATTAATTATATAATTATAAAATTTTAAAAATTTTAAAAATTATTAATTTCGTCTACAATATTCATTTACTTAAAATTCAGAGCATCAGAAAAAAAAAAGTATATAATTTTTCCGCAGATTCGTCATATAAATAAAAGTTGCGACAATTATTTTGAAATATTACATGAAAACATAAATAGTAAGTAAAAGTTTATGATTAACGCTGATATTTTAAAAATGAGCAGAGAAAAAATAAAAACGTTTATATCGTAATTTTTTTTAATCTGTAATTAGAAAAGAGTAATGGAAGTCAGTAAAAACTGTTACAGAAAAATAGATATATATATATAGTCACGATAATTATACGGCCACCGTGCTCTGCGCCAAGAGGTGTTTTTTAGACTGTAAAAATATAAAAATGTTCTCTCAGAGAGAAACTAGAATACTGACGCTTTTTTATCGATTGAAAATTTTACGCGTTTTAGACTCGCTTAACACGATTATTCTTATTTCATTAATTGAGTAATCTTGCATAATCTTGTGCTCTCTTGCATAATAAAATATTGTAATATAATATTATAATATAATATATCACTTCAAAATTATCACACATAAATTACACGCCTTCGTGCTTATCTATAAATTTTATGTCAATTAATTGTAAATTTTTACGTATTATATGCGATATTTTTTCCATTGTTTCCATCGTTCTAATCTTACAGGCGCTATTGAATGTGAATATTTTATCAGTAAGATTCAGTAAGATTCAGTTCCACGCGTATGCAAGAGTAATCGCGTTCTTTTCATGGAAAATCGCTCTTGTAAGAAATCAAGGACAATTTGTCCTCTGAAATTACCATGTTTATCTCTTTTATTTCTCGCATTGGCCTTAACGTATCGAATATCTTGCGATAGACTCCAAATAACGGCACGTGGAGTACTTTGTAAATATAGAATCAAGATTTCTTAGACTTGATTTCAATGGGATATACGGCGTGTGGGTTGAGCGGTGGATTATTCCGGATGATCGTTTAGTTTAAAAAAAAAAAAAAAAACAGTCGGAAAAAAATACAAAAAAAAAAAGAAGAAAAAAACAATTGTAGAGAAAAGAAAGAGAAGGAGGATCGTTGAGCACAAGTTTTCTAATTGAGACGTCAGGCTCGCGAACGAGAAAAACTTGTCGAAACGATGAACGCTTTGTCCATCATTCCGATGAAACTATCCCGGAAGAAAACTTGGATATTGCGAGCACGTCACGTGTCGTGACGCAACTTGGTGATATCTCGTTCGCGAGAAAACGAATGAAAGTTTATCGTCATCCCACGTGCCAATGCGAGATATATTGTGTGTGTGTGTGTATGTGTATGTGTGTATATATATATATATATATATATATATCGTGACTGTTCCCACAGTTTAAAATATTCACCCCCTCGACTAAGGGTCGAATCATTTCCATCGTCGTCCCCGGATATGGCCGGGTTAAAGCGGGTCAATATCACTCACCTTGTAGACATCGAAGTTCTCGATAATGGAGTCGAAACACGTATAGAGGTCATTCAGCAGATCGACCACCTGCAGAGGCGTGCTCTCGGCCGACAGACTTGTGAAGCCCACGATGTCGCTAAAGTAGATTGTCACTTGGTCGTATGTCTCGGCGATTACGCTTTGTCCGAGGATCAGCTGGGACGCCACTGATCTGCTCGCAGAACAAAACAAACATGTGCCTTTCACAGAGAGGACAGGAAACGAAAAACAAGTCGGAGAAGTAATGGACAATTTCGAGAACGTTAACTTTGAAAGTTAAGGTGACAACAAGGTGATTTAAACATACTTATAACACTCAAGTCATTTTTGATTTTATTAATAAATTTGTAAACTTAAATTTTCTTTTAAAATATGGAAAACAATAATTTTTTTTCTTTCGCGGAAAACTTAAAGAAATTTCTTTTAATACACGATGATTTTTAACACATGATAAAACTGAGTTTCCAAAAGTTAATTAAAAAATGACCGTGCGCGAGATTAACCACACGAGTTTTCCACATATTCCTATTAGATTCTAGATTTAAAACGCAGTGAAAAAGTTTTAATTGACATATGTGTATACTCTTTCCTTTGATCAAATTAAAAAATCAACACGCAGAGAGAAACCAACGCAAATTAATAGGAATTATATAGACCCTGTGCGATATAATAAAAATTAACTAAATACAATTTTATATCACAATATCAATACAGGTCTTATACTTTTAAAACTCTCTGCAAAAATAAAAATCTAATTCAAAGTGAATAAAAAAAAAAAAATTTGTTAACCACATAAAAGCACAATTCGAATTATTTCGCAAAAATCGATTTGTGCGACACAATAATGTATCATAATGCAATATCGATTAAACGTGACACGAGATGGCTCGCTAACTATATTATTGGTTCTCGACAAAAGAGTTATCACTCACGAGGAACGAGCGATGATAAAGTTTCCGAAGCTCTCAATAGAATTTCCTCGCACATCCCTTTTATCTTCGTAAAGTTCATTAAGTTTCGTTCACTTGCTCGCGAGAGGTACACAGAGTATGTTTAACCGCGCACACGCCGTAAAGAGAAATATTCTCGTTTAGAAAGCAAGTCTCTTCCGGTCGCGTATCGTTTGAGGAAAAATTTCCTCAAAGAGAAAAATGTTTTTGATGTGTTCGCATCGATATCACGATGTACTCCATCGACCATTGCGTACCATAACGTTTTCAGGAAAATGGAAAAAACCTGGCGTTGTACTGCACCATAACGACCGTGTAATAATTACGCCGATGACATGCCACTTGCATCGAGTTAACAAATCATTCCGAGGCTTCTTGCATTTTACGTTGTCCTAGCCGTCTCGCGCTCGACCTCCAACGTACATAATGAATTAAAACGACACGCCAACGACAGTTTCTCGTATAATTAATCTCGTCGCAGTTCCGCGAATTGTATTTTCTCGATGGCGCTCTAAGAAAACTACTCCCGCCGTTTCCTTACCACTTCGCACAATTTTATTTCATTTATTTTTCTTTTTTTTTTCCAAATTAATTTCAATTTCAAGATTGACCAATTTTCGATAACCCTTACTGTTCAATCGCGCCCCGCATCGCGTGAGCAAATCGATCCGACCGATTTATATTATATTCGGGCCATTTCCATCACACAATTTCACGCCGGAAGGGATTTCCCCAATCGTTAATTTACGGCACTGCGCGTTTTTGCATTTTGGCATAAAGGTTATTTGATATTTCGATTATTATTCCTCTCGCATTTGCAGTAATTAGCGGTTTTAATGTTCGTTAAAATAAATTCTCGTGCGCATTTATGTCCGACTGATTTACGTGCATAAGTATGTTACATTAACATATTTCTACCGATAAAGAGCCAAATAATAATTCACGTGGAAAAACCACACAGTGCTGGCACAAAAACAAGTAAAAAATCAATTCGAGCTTGTCACAATATATGTATATATAAATTTTCAGATTCTGAATATAATTGAATTAATTTAATTTAATTAATTTAATTAAATTTAATTTAATTAATTAAATTATATTCAGAATTTGAAAATTTATATATACATATGTATACATATATTGTGACAAATTTAATTAATTAATTTGTTAGACTTAATCTAATAAACAATCTTACAAAATTATTAATAATATTAAAAACGCTTTAATGTTAGAAGAGAAACTCAAATAATATATCAAATAATATGTAAAAAAATGTATAAAATAATTCTTTGTTTTAGATATTAAAATACTCTTCAAATCAGATATCTTTTATGTCAATCTTGTTTAACGCATATAAGTGATATCTTTTTAACGCATCTGCTGATATAACAATCTAAATATTTACAGTCTTCTACTAAATACGCAAAGTGTACTCGGAAGTGTTCTCAGCGGCAAATATAGGCGGATAATCTTTCTAAGACAGCTCTCTTTTTATTTACGCTTATAACTTACTTTGGTAGTAGCTGATAAAGGAGCTCCTCGCATTTACGTTTTTCCTCAAGATAGTCCGCCGTACGTTCCTCCACCAGTGTTTCTAAATTCGTGGCGTACTGTTCCATGCGAGACAGCAAATTATCCAAGATATTGCTGCTCTCGTAATCTCTGAAATAAACAAACCAACCAAGCATACTTAATATTTAATCGCGACCTCGCGAGGAGAGAAAAGATGAAGGCGAGAAGTGAGTCGCTGAAAATATTCAAATCATCATATAAAATATTAGACTGGATATCGTTCAGCGACACAATCGGAATATCGATAAAGCCGAATATCAATCGTGAGCAATGACGTGAAATCTTTTTCGATTTAATCCGCGAGCTACATCTACATCGCTCAATTTACGGAGAAGCAACCACGATTGGATATACGGAGGACGAGATGAACCGCAATGGAGACACAGCGAGCCATCACAAAGACAATAATCCAATCGCCGCGATTGCGGTCGCACAAACGTCATGCCTATATCACGCAAGCGGATATGAGAGACCGTTATTGACGACTGTTTGTGATCTCGTGATAATCGACTCCTGTGAAAGCCGTTACCAAAATAATCAATTTACTTGGAGATGATTGAAAATCAAGTGATTCGAAAATTTATTTCATCCCTCGACAATCTTACAAATGTTGAGACTTTTATTCATCCCGTTAAAATAATGAAGAAAATTATATTTACATTCGAATCAATACCTTGACCCTCTACGTATCACAATCACGGAAAATGTTTTATAATTTTCCAACAGTAATATTGCGCTTACATATATTTCAGCTCCTAGCGTGATAAAAAAGAATCATCTTATTCTGGAATAAGATTCTGCATCCCTTAGCAAAATGAAAATTACTAAAAGAAAATTGCGAAAAGAAGAGGCATCCGTGATCGCGTTTGCTTTTCAGAAATAATATCACATCTCGATTAAGGAGCGTGCAAAATTAATGAGTTGCTTTTAAGTTCAGCATTCTCTTTGACGCGAAACTCAGGAAATCAAACGAACAAAAGGTTTTATGTTTTTCCAATAAAAAAGATACACAATAAGTATTTAAAGGCATTACTCGATAAAGACAGAAAATAATGAAAAAAAATTTTTCGATAATTATTAACGTAAACTTGCAGTTAATTTATGAAAATTAATCATTTTTTAAGAGGAATATTAATCACAGAAGATAAAAAAATAAAATAATAAAAAAATAAATAATAAAAAATAATAAAAAATAATAAAATAATAAAAAAAAAATAATAACTAACCTTAATACGTTATGAAAAATATAATTCCGCTATTTAAAATTATCAAATTAAAAATTATCTATCACTTCATCGATAGAAATATTGATTTTCCACCAAAAAAATGTGTGAGTTCGAGGTGTCAAGATTTCTTCGCTAACTTTTCTGGAGGAATGAAAGGAATGTGACTATTTTTGATGAAAAGATATTACCTCTCAGATCATCGGAGTGGACCGACATGATATAACACGCATTCTTGAGGATAATAGAAAGGGACGCGTGAAAAATATCGACTTTCGCTAGAGTACCATTTAGTCGGCGTCGAACATTCGGCCATCGATTATTTGGCCGAATTTGATAAAATAACGGCGAATTCGATAAATATTCGAGAAATATTCTTCGCCACGCAGTAGTTTACGTGATGTATATGTATGGGTGTATGAATGCAAATTTCTTCTGCAAGAGGATTACAAAATGTGGAGAATGCTGAGCGTTTGATTTACGAACTTTCTCGAGTAATATGAAAAAGTAGAACGCGATTGTATTTTTCTTTTTCATTTAGCAATTATTCATTTTGTTCTCGCAAAATCTTATTAGACATCACATTACATTTAAATCGTTTATTTTCACAATATAAATCTTCTCTTGAAAAAAACTTGTTTAAATCAATGCGTCACTTTATATATTTCTGACTCATTGAAATTTATAATATTTTCAAACTCGCTTTGTGCATTTTACTTCAAAAGTAAGCTATTTATCGCAAAGATATATAGTAGAAGAGATAATAGTCCGTTTTTACAATGTTTCTAATCTATGTAAAAAAAAGGAAAAAAAAAAAACAACTTGGCCCATTTGATAAAAAAATATTACATTTGTAAGCGTGGTGTCCGATGATAAAAATAAATTTAATAAATAAATATATATATAATTATATCGCGAGAAACATCTTCCTGACTTTACTTTGATAAAAGCTGGCGCCTCGACGAATCGTCAATGACGAGAAAATCATAGGAAATAATTATATTAGGTTTCTCTCCTCTCTCCAATCGCAATAAGACTAATGCGCGTACATAACAGCGTCGACAGAAACAAGCACCGAACTTTGCGATCTATGTATATACATATATAGAGTATGTATATATACATATATAGAGCGACGCAAATGTTTGCTTGTCTTGTCATTGGCACAATGGAAATTGAACGAGCACGTGTGAATCGTTCCGTCGTATTATTTCTCAAAATACGATAACGACAAGCACTATGAAATGCGATCATTTTTGTACGAACAATTAAAGATATCAGTCGATTTGTAAATCGATTTGTACCAAAGCGACGGCTAATTAACCAAAGCAATTAGTTCATGCGATTTAGAGATAGAGAAGTGACAGATTATTATTTTATTGCGATCTTTGCGGACGAATATGGTTTCTTTGACGGTGCTTTCATTCAATTATATCTCGCTTTGAAAATTTTTCACCGATTTTCTTTATTTTCTTTCTTAAATTGAAAGCGCATAATAATATATGTAGGATTGAGTGAAAGAAGAGAAAATGACATTAATCGGTTATTAATAATTATTTTAAAAAAGAATAAAATATTTCATATATAGATTTATACGCATTAAGACATTAAATTTTTCGTGTAGAAGAAAAGAATGTATTAAATGTTATATTATGTTCGTCTTATGCCCGTGGCTTTCGTATACCACACTATTGTTTATACTTGCTGTGACCTTGTTATAGATCTTGTTATAGACCTCGAGAGCGGTGAGGCTCGAGCGAGCAGGTAGGGTCGTGAAACGTTCCGTGTTGGATGTTATCTTTCAAAATACGATTGTTATAATTAAAAATAATCAGCGTGATTAATTAATATCAATAAATAAAAGAGATAAAGAGACCGATTGGCATTTATTGATATTTATTGCTTGAAATTTATTTATCGATATTTATTATTTAAGCCCTTGATAATTATTATTCTATAATTATATTGTGATTAATTAATTACTGCGATTAGCGATTCATAAATATGCCGAAATGATTATTTGACAGCTATTTAATTAGATATTTTATGTGACGAACATGCTTCGAGTACGCGCTGAAGCGTGATAATACGAGTGATTAAAGTAACGAAAAATCGTGATATAGCGTTTTCTTTTAATAATAATAGATCTTTAGGATTTTCGCATTTCAGAAATATATACCGTGCATGTAATATTGAATTTCAATTATATATCACGTTTTCTCGTGCATTTTAATTGATCATTAATTCGGCTCGAACGTTATCAAGATAAAAAGTTGCTGTCATTCTCACATATTTTTCGATTATCGATGAAATGTCACAGAGGATGGATCGATTCCAATCGAGCGACATCGCGATATGTTTAACTAGTTAATATAAATATTAATCTACAATTTCGACGTTTGCACATAGTTATGATTTATTAAAATGTAATATTTATTTGATCGAAATTTGTGTAAATGGTCTGCAAATCCAACTATACTTTCAAACAAATCCCCAAATACTTACTTTAAATTTTAATTTGTTTTACTTGTGTTATGTAGTAAATATATAATATAATATAATAACGATGTGCTTTAAAAATATGTTCTTTTTTATTAGTGATAGGAAAATAAATTATCTTATATATAACACATCATTCAATAAGTCTCCGGTCTAACTAAGAAAAACAAATTTTTTTTTAGAAAACACGTGGGTCTGTCAACAATGTTGCCGATATGTGTCAGACCGGGGACTTATTGAGTGATGTGTTAAAAGTAATATTAATGTTACATGATATATAGTGTATTCTTATCTTTTATGGTAGTATATAATAGTTAATGGCGTTTTATTAAAATTATAAAATGTCAAAAAAGAGAACTTAAATTTATCCAGTATAAAATTTATGGCGCACGAAATAAACCAACTTTATTAACAGTTATGGAACTATGAAATAATTTAGATGTCGACGGATTAATTTGCTAAACGTTAATTATTCATGTTGCTGAGTACGCCGTTAGCACGGCTTTTTGCATAGCTCACACAAGTGGCACAATTTGTTTTCTACAAAACTTTTCTGAGATCTTGAATATAAATTTATAAAGTTTTTTCGCAAACTACTTTGCAACAATATTTTCAAAGAATTGTATATGTAAGGTTTTTGTTTCCTTTCCCGATTTTTTTCGTGCCCTTAGGAAAGAATTGTTTTAAAAAAGTTCTTTCAAAAAGAATATCCTTCTCGCTTAGTATAAACGACTTATACTTTATTTCATATAATATTTAATATTTTTGAATGTGTTTGTGCATTTGCAACAATATTATCCAAAAAATATAATTATTGCCGTGAACATCGATCACACACATATAATATAATAGTAATGTATTCATAATGTATTATTATTATATATTTTATTATTGAATTAAGCAATAATCCCATAGAATTGCAATTAATATGAAATATAATTGCACGTTAATTGATATCATTATCTAGAATTATACAAATAAGTATTGTTTCGTGTTTCCATAAATCGCTTTCATAAATGGAAAAAAAACGATATAAATTTCCTCGCGGGTAGATAAATTCAAACCGAGAGAGAAGAAACCTTGCTGCCCTACTGGCAATCCATGACTGAAATGATACGCAAATTGTTCCACTACGCTCTGTCGCGGTACATCCATGTAATTTATGAGACGGAAAATTTTGCGGGAAATGTTCCTTCTCGTACAAAATATAAAAAATTTTAACTACGCAAAATCTTTCGAGTAACTATTAGCCTCGTAACTATTAGCGAACGTTTTCAATAATGAAACAGTAGTAAATAAAATTGAATAAAACATAAACAATAAATACAAAACTTGTAAGAAAGAGCGAGAGAGAGTGGGAGTGACCATATTGTACGTAAATTATACAATTTATTATATACTAGAATACATAAACGCGCGCTACGCGAGCGCCAATATTAATATATTAATTCTAGTTTTCTACTTTTTCAAAATAAATTAAATAAAAATTGCACATCCACTTAATATTTAGACTATCGAATGTGTCGCTCATTGTCAGTTATGACAAGCTTTTTATTCATATAAAGTAATGTTCAATGCATCGTCGAGATAACCAATCAGCATCGCGAAAAAGAGGTAACAATATTGCCAGCGTATAATAAACTCCGTGATATATTAATTGATAATTTAATAATTACTTTATAATTTAAAATACATGTATAATTTAATATTCCGTTTGTATACACGTCAGGAACGTGTGGAAAATATTTCGGCAATGACTAATCAAAACATAACATAGTATACGGCCTTGACGATGTAAACATTAGCGCGCTGTTATGGCTTACGGCTTTATTATTCTTACGGCGACAGTCGAACAGTAAGGAACGCGGAACGCGATCGCGACAAGTATCGGGAAATAATTTGATATCATAAACAATTAATTATTAATTATCATTAATATAAATAAATAATCTTTCACACACTTTAAGTTTTGAATAATACGTAATTATATAATAATGGATCAATTTCGAAGCGCGTATTTTGCGTGACGTTTTAATCAAGAATCGAAATGATTTAGAATCAAAATTGTAAATTATTGTTTTATCGCGATCTTTCTCTCTCTTTTTTTTTCTTTATAAACAATAATTATTTCTTTAAAAATACTTGATTTTTAATTATATTTCATATTTTATCGTTATTCAATTTTTTGATAATT